>JAVTVY010022934.1:0-99024 GCA_036873755.1 Hanleya hanleyi
TCAAACATATTTTTCTTCGAACACTACAGGTGTTCGGATAACCACGATAAGTTCTGATAATATCTGGAGATCAGTATCACTCTCTAGTGTTATAGGGAAACAGTGTTGACCAGTGGTTCACGTCCTTAAACCATAGACCAGAGGCAGACCTGCAGATCTATAGGGAATATTGGCGCTAAAAATATCCCCCCCCCCCCCCTCATACAGCATCGCCTTGATCGGGATTTTGACCTGAATCACATCAAAAACACCTTTTCCTCAAGATTATGATACAGGTGTACTTCAAAGATTTGTCACAACCCATGTCCGAGAAATGGAGATTGGATTGAAGCGATATGCAAGAGGTAGGAACAATTGACGTCTGACTAAAAAGCAACCATATCACTACAGGAAAGCATCCCTTAGCACCTAATATTCAGACCCGAGAATACGGTGGATTCTCAAACGTTGCCTTAGTATCTCACCCCCGCTTTTATTGCAGCTGTTCATGTGGAGAATATGAAGTATCCACACGGCCCCTAGCACCAGCTTGAGCGGAATAAGATACACTAGCTCGGGAGATGTGATGACAGATCAGCTCATACGACTCCACTGATGTTAAAGTATGAGCATTGAGGACGTCTGGTGGATTAAACGCCTCAATATGAAATCACAGAAAGTTATTGGACAGCCAGATGAACACACTTCAGAATCAAGCTGCTTGATTTTTTTCTTTCCGTGGAGTAGAAAATGTTGATGATGCAGGACATGAACAATGTGCAAGGAGCAATGGTTGAAACGGCTTTTGAACATTAAAACCAAACTGCATTATTATGAATAAGAATTAAGATTACGAAATTTAAGCTGCAACACTACAAACGAATCCTTCCGAGGACGAATAATTAGTTTCTCCATCAAAAATTGTTTCATACACGTTCATAAATTGATTTATTGTGTAGATTTATTGACTGATAATCAGAACAAAGAGTCCATGGGGTATTAAATATGATCAGATATATAATAACAGATTTAATATTTGTGATAACATGAAGTCATGAAGTAAATTTTGGTAGAGATTTTTAGATCTGTATAATTTTTGTGTGCAGAAATGATAGCTTTTCTCAGAGTCTGCATTGCCTTTTTTCGGACTTCGGTGACCCTGATTGTCAACATGTTCCATCTTTCCTGCAGGGCTGATTCAGGCCTTGACCTTCAAGTTCTGACCTCAAAATATATAGGTTTCTTCCTTGCCCCACAAGTAAGGTATGATAAGTTTGGTACCAATCGATAACATGAACTGGATCTAGCAGATGTCAAAAGTTAATAGACAGAAGGATGGACACATATCCAAACCAATAGGCTTCTTTATTGCTATGAATTTGAGATCTACCCACGGTTACCACGGTTACCATTATAGACCACCAGATGAAACTTAACCGTACACCAAAACCAATCTCTTTGATGAAACCCAGACACTGAAATAAAACACACTGATAAAACAGTTATTAAGGGTGACTTGTATTTATTAAATTTGGAAAAGAAAAAATATTGACATTTTTTTACAGAATTAATGACAATACCAACCTGAACACATTCATTTGACAGGATATTCTTAAAGTTTATACAAAGATAGAAAAAGTAGTTAGTCGTGAAGCTCAATTTCGTGGAAACTAACGTTCATGCAAACTACTGTGTGAATACACCGTGTATGTAGCTCACTCATGGTTTCATATCAGGCTCAACTAGGATCTTAATAATTACAACAAATTAATTAACTGCATCATAAGATTTTTCGGATGAACATAGTTGATACTCAAATATGATCGGAGTTGCAGTTACTTACTTTCAAATTGACGAACTGCTACACGTACAGGCTATGTTCAAGATAAATAAAACAGATCTTTAGTGGTTTTTGAACTTTTATATATATACATATAGTAGACAATATGTTTTTGTTTTAGTTTTTCAGTCATCCAGGCATATCTCATATCTCCTGGTATGTTCTCCACATTCTGATCTTTCCCTTCAAATAAGGGTTTTTCGCTTGATCATGGTCTGGTAAGTCCGCTATTGTGCTATGGGTAGACCTAGTGGATCTCCTTGATGAAGTAGTGAAGAACTTTTGATGTTTACATTCACTATTCATTCCACTAAGTCCTTTGGCCGAGGGTGGCTGTGTAGTTCAGTGGATAGGATGGTAAATTCAAACATTCAAACCAATTTTCAACACTTCAGCAAAGATACGCAATTTCAGGTCATGACTTTGTTCAACAACAAAAAAAGGTAAACCACATGAGTATAAGTTCTTGGAGACAAAATGGCAGAGAACACAAGAACCCTAGTCTCTGTCACTACAAATGGTATGATCCATAAACAGTAATCCATCTTGTGATCCAACATTGATCCGATTTCTCAAAACGAGAGAGGACATATTTAAACTGCTTCGTTCATACCAGTATTTTGCCTCGGAATGTTGTAAAGCATAAATGCAGGATCTCCATCCACAAATGTCAACCTAGGAATTACTAACTCATAGTAGGAACTGTCTGTAGTACAATATCTACATTATCAATACGAAACAGCAATCCAACTTAGTCGTGAAAAACTGTAGACCATCCAGTATCAAATTACACCAAAATGCCTTGCTAAGATTGAAACGCGTAGGTAGGCAAGTCTTCCTTTGGAATACTGGTCTTCACCCACATGTCTCAATTAGTTGGCAAACACCATACATAACTAATGAAATACATATAAATTAGAAGCAACAATACAATTTGTTTCTCTTGTGCAAAAGAAGAAAATATCAGATGATTCTCATTTTGACAACAGTAACACCAAGCTTTCTAAAAGACAAGCATTGTTGTTTACCACAGTGCAACTATTCAAAGACTGCAGACATTAACTTTTTCTTACAGTTTTCTTATAGTCTAATAAAAAGAAAGTATCAATCTCAAGTATTTACCAATACCTACATCAATGCAGGTAACTCAAGACTAAAATCTTCCCAAATCCAAGAAGAATCAACTTATGCCCCAGACATTAAACGGTCACTATCCAAGGATGTGAAGCTTTCATTAAGTATGACAGGGAAGATATGTTACAGCCAAAACAATACATTATCATTACTGGTACATGTAACACATATTGTGTAGATCTAGATTCTTGACAGGGCCAAGCTCTAACACATCCCATTATATTGACTTCTTGGGTTAAACACATATCTCGTATGTACTCGGGAAGGTAGTAGTACATGAAAAAGTACATACTATGCACTATGAAGGGTAGTGTATGAGAAAGCACACACTATGCACTGTGAAGTTAGTACATGAGAGAGTACCATGCACACTTTGCACTGAAAAGACCCTCACAAGAGGAATGGAACCATTTGAAAACATGCCTTTAACTTTTTACAAAGATATGCTGTTCAAGTTGTGAAGTTAATGAAATCATAAGTTAAACCAAATAGATGTACATTCAATGAGACAGGTTATGTTTGTTTACATTAATTAAGGAGAATAGTGTTAAGGTGATTTTAGTGCCAGCTGTCGACCGGTGTTATTTGCCTGAACAGTTGTATCCATTCCAACATGTCATCCATTGCTAAGGAATGCTCACTAACATTATACACCTACATAAACTAATCGGTGATGTGACAAAGGATTTTAGAATGAGTCTCGGAAGCTGGTATGTAAACACCCTTGGCATTCTTAGTCAGTAATGATAAAATGTGGTCCATTTCACAGTTGATCACGAGTAAGACCTCAAACTCACTCTAAGTAATTACTGCGAAGTTCTTCCACCTTTTCCTGATGGTAGTGTTACAGAGGTCTTGACTTCCTAAAATAATATAAAAGTGACAATGAACTGATTAACATGTATGACTATAGGCAATGTAAATCTAAGGACTGCAAATGTTGAACAGGAGTAAAATTCAGTTTGTTATAGATTGATTATTTTTGAAGAATTGTGAAGTATTATCCTGCTTGCACTGAATTAAATATTAGCTAATTGAAAATCTGCAATATCACAGAACTTTATAAACTAACACTGATGCTGAACTGTTCACTCTCCTATCAAATTCTGTTATCTAAAAAAGTAATCTCCCATCTTCGCATCTGTGGGCACCTTTATTAGTCAAGCTTAACAGCAGGTAACAGAAAGTCACAGGGAAATTACAGAAATTTGTTACATCTTACATATAGGAATGATGATGACAAAATATATGCTTTTATAAGAAATTTGACCAGGAAATCTAATGATTAATCCAATGGAATGATCTTCACATATTTTGTCAGTTTCTATATCCCAGATGAAAGTCTTCTTTATATGTTACCCTATTTCTTCCAATTATTCAGATGGCAAAACTAACTTCAGGCTATTGTGGAGAGAAATTCTGCAAACATTGTACAAATTTCACTAGCTATCTTTGCAGTTCTTGGAATAAATAACATATCCATGCCACAGTATTTAGCCTCGGTTGACATTAAGATGGATTTTTTCTGCTTCTAAGTCTAAAAATGGTGTTCCAAAAATTAGAAGAAATAGGGTATGATTTGAAGAACTGTTGAATGCAGCAATTAAGGCCCAAACATTTTAGTAAAGATAGTCAAAAACGGAGTACAGAATCCATATGCTTCCTTCATACATGTACAATCAAAAGAATTTCCCAGCTTTGCCAAAAATATATTCTAATATAGGCAGATATAATTATAATATATTTTGATAAATTATAATACAGAAGAGTTGAGAAAATATAGGAGAATATAGGACGATATGCCATCAGGATAGCCTGGTAATGATCACTTACCTATTTGGCTGGCCACCCTGATTTTCCTTTTGTTGATCGGTTCCCACTTGGGCCAGAACGATACCGCCTTTTTTCCATGTTCCTGAAAATATTGCTTCCCCCTTCATTATATCCACCTTGATTGCCAAGTCCATAACCAGTAAAGGTACCTCCCCCGGATTCTAAACCCAGTCGACTTCGATCCATGCCACCAAACCCACGGCCGAAGCTTGTACGATTTCCACCATATCCCATGTCCATACTCGACACACCGCCCATATAGTTGCGGTTGTCGGGAGTCAAGCGTCCTGATTGTCCCCTCCCCAAACCAATCCGAGAGGAAAGGCCACTTTCCAGGCCCATTCGACTTTGTAAGTCATACATATAGCTGTCAAAGCCATAGTCTCCGTTGTAATAGCCATAATCATCATACTCCAGTAAGGAGCGGAGTTGATTCCCTGGATATCGGGTTGTTGTATATCCATAGGGGTCCACATCCAAAAGTGAGCGTATCTGACTGGGGTATCGTGCACCTCCATAGCCCCCACTGTAGCCCTGTCTGTAACCCTGCACTTGTCTGTTTGGAGTTTGCTTCGACTCGCCACTATATTTCCCACTTTGACTTTGATTTTTATTAGTGACTTGGGGTGATTTCTTCGGTTTACCAATGCCAGCTGAAAAAAGAACAAAAATCAAGAGAATTAAAGATCAAACACTTGAAATTTGACTCTTAGTCAGCTCTAAATCTGAAAGGTCTCAGCAGATGGAAAGCTTCTTTTTCCCACTTTGTACTTATTTCTGTTCTAAACGACCTATTCAGTGAGATCTGATATTTTTGTAAAGCAATCCCAACTGTCCTCTCACTGATGTCACGCCAAGTCTGAATTGAAGTCGATCGGTTCATTCGATCTTGAGTTAATGTCCGGACAAGATCAAACTGCTGAAATCCAAGTTGGCTGGTGGCCATCATGGAGTACACTAAGCTGAAAAGCATGCCAACTATCCTCTCACTGATGTCAAGACACTCTCCACATCCTTCAAGTTTTTGGTCGGACAAAAAATGTTTCAAGATCTGACAATGTAAGATGGCTGATGGTGGCCATCTTGGATTATACAGGTAACTGAAAAGCAATCCCAACTGTTCTCTCACCGATGTCAAGGCACTCTCCAAGTTTGAAGTTAGTTGATTGATTCAAAAGTTACAGAGTTATTGGCTGGACAACAAATGTGTCAAGATTCAACTGCTGACAATCCAAGATGGTTGAAGACGGCCATCTTCGATTACACAGGTGACTGAAAAGCAATCGCCACCATCCTCTCACCGATGTCAAAACACTCTCCAAGTTTGAAGTTGATCAGCTCAATAGTTCTCGAGTTCTTGGTCGGACAAGAAATCTGTAAGAAACAACTGCTGAAATCCAAGATGGCTTATGGCCGCCATCTTGGATTACGCAAGTAACTGAAAAGCAATCAAACCGTCACCGATTTTAAGACACTCTGCATGTTTGAAGTTGATAGGTTCAATGGTTCTTGAGTTATTAGTCGGACAAGTAATTGTGTAACGGAAAGACAGAATTACAAAATCACGGACGCCCACTGTTTCTAAGTATCCCCCACTTACGTGGCGGGGGACAGCAATCAGAATTCATTCATTCAACCACAAAAATCGAACATAGATGTCCACGTCCCCTGCCAGCAGCACCAGTTGGGTGGATTATGCAAGTGTAATCCATCATAACTGGTGCTGCTGCTGGAGGGGATGTGAACCCTCCATGGTCGATTTTTGTGGTTGATGATATCCCCTATCTTGATTAAGAGTATGATTTTGAAAATGGAGAAAATGAAGCCAAGCTTCCCACAGTGGCCATGTTGCTTTTTTTATGTAGAAAGTGCATTTACATATTTTTAGCCCACCATCACCAGATGGTGGTGGGCTGAGCCTGTTCAAATCGCTTTTCGTCCGTGGTCCATCCGTCCTCCGTAAACAATTCTTGTTATCGCGATTTCTCAGGAACTACTTGATGGATCTTTCTGAAATTTGGTACACATGTTCCCTTGGGGTCTAGTTGTGCAAGATACCTTTTCTGGTCCGATTCAAAAATCCAATATGGCCACAAGGCAGCCATCTTGGATTTCCCCATGAAACCTTGTTATCGCGATTTCTCAGGAACTACTGCAAATTTTCAAATTTCAAATCAGTTTTCTTAGTCCAGTGAACTGTTTCGTCTGCCGATGGGTCGGCTACATGAAGGGACGTCACTCTTGTGACACAACGTTACAACTCGACAACTTTAGACTACTGCGTGTTTCGATCCAAGGGAGATAATCAGGATTCAGACACTTTCGAGGTTTCAACATTGCTAAGAGGATCCCTTCAGTATTAAGTATTGTACCATGTTACTATTTTCGAGCATGGTATCTTAAAAGAGATATCTCAAACTAGCCCAGTAAACAGAACAGAATTAGCATTCGTTCCTAATTATAAAATCTTAAATATGTTTCATAGCTCATGCCAAAGGGTCAAAGACAATTGTCTTCGCTTCCGGTACCCAATGATGACACATGCAAAAAAAATACTACAAAACGAAGACGAATGATCCTCCGCACATTCACTTTCAGACTAACTTTGCTCTTTCCTCTTGTACTATTTTTTTTTTTTTTTTTTTTTAGTTTGGAAATTAGCGGGCTTTTATTCATTAATCGACACGGTTGCTGTTACAATTATTGTTGTGTATTTTAATACGGTTTGTATACATGTATATTTATAGATATTTATCGTAGTTTTTTTTTTTATTTTTTATTAATTTATTACCGTATATACATATATATTTACATTTCACAATATACATTACATCAATTTCCAATCAATCTGTAGCAATTGCATACATGTTGCAGTACAAATATAAGATAATTTCCTACGAGTTCTGCATATGTTTTTCACATTTTAAAGTGTATACATTTTTCCACATTTGATCATTACATACCATTCATTCACATTTTTCAAAGGCTTTCTTGCATGTCAGAATTTCTTTATACATTTTCTCTAATATAATTGAGTGCATTTAATATACACTCGGACCATTTTTTCTTTGTGTGAAGAACTGTAATACACTGTTTAATAATATGATAGTTTATTTGGTTTGATAGTCCAATTAAAGTTGTCTTTTTCGAATTAAATTTAGCGTCGTTTCTTGACTTCCAAATGCACCATTTGGTGTTGAATATTAGCATGTTAATTACATCAGATAGATTGGTTGCACCATTGTAACCAAGCAGAATATCCTGTTCACATATTTTAATACGCCCTACATGTCGTTGCGATAACAGTTGATTCACCACTTTATTTACTGTGACCCACGTGTCGTAATTATAACTGCAATGAATGAAAAGATGGCTTTGTGTTTCTATTTCTGTTTTACATCTGACACAATACCCATCCGATAGTCCCATCTTATTTAGTATATAGTCTGTTGCGATATTATTGTGCGTACATTTCCAGATGAATTGCCTAACTGTATTGCTAATTAACGTCGATTGTATTGCTTTCCATATCTGTGGCCAATTGAGTGTTATCCCAAAAAAGGCTTCCCATTTTGAATGACATTTTGGCTCAGGATAGACTTGTTTATATTAAATAAACGTACTGTTTATTTTTCCCATATGATGGTACACCGAACATTGTATTATAGTTCGGTAACACCTGGGCATTTGTTGTCGAGTCTGAAGCTTGTACTAGGAATTGTGGGTACGGCTTACTTTGTCAGTTTTATTATATTTGGAGTCTGAGCTACAACCATTAATGTACAGGTGTGGCTTACCGGATAGTTTAAATTATTATTGAGTCGTGCCTTCGGGCCTACTATCCAAACACGTGAATCGGTTTTAAACTCTCGTTTATCACTGATCCTTGTGCATGTCTTGATTGTTAGTCTCAGACCCAACATAAGACTGCCCTGTACACTAAGTTATACTTAGTGTACTAACGACTACGCCATAGACGGTAGTCATCGTCCACAAGACGGTATACATGACCGTATACTGTTCGGACAGTATATATTACCGTATACTGTTAAGATACTACATAAATTGTAGATTTTCTGGTATTGTTAAACGATGCCAGGCAGAAAAACTCTCTGCAAAGACGAAAAACCGCTATAGTCGTTAATTCGACAAATTTGACACACATGGCCAAAGCCCGTCAAATCAGACGAACTAAAGCATTTGTCACTGCCAGTGGGTGTATCTGTAATCGGATCCAACCCTGACCGCTGTCAATTGATAACACTTTGACATGATAACAGTTAGAGATACTGTTGATGGTAAACACACACTGAGTTCTGGGTTAAACCCCTGTGTTTGCTTCGCATTGAGGGTAGCAGCTGGATAAACTATTATCGGTTTTAGCCGGCGCTGTGCCCCCTCAAGGGCTCTGATGTACCTGGTAGCTACACAGCCATACTGTGTATCACCAGGATACTATATCATAAATCTCCCTTGATATTATTATAATAATAATATGAGGTCGACAAATGAGGGGCGCTAATTGTGCCGATCATACGCATTTAGTCCAGCTATAGCTGAATAGATGTAGAATTCTAACACACATATGCATTATTGGCCGACAGCCGCTGTGTTATTGCGTCCAGTTGGACGTTTAGAATTCCACCATATCGCTCGAGATTTGCGATACCACTCGAGACAAAGATATATTCCTCTGTTGTCTCAGACCTCGTTGTCGACTCTATTATAGGTACAAACGTACCGCAGGAGTGTTTTGATATGTGGCAAAGTACTATATACGCTTGCCTCGCAGATCAAAATTTATGAACGATGCGAAGCGATACCAGTACACGGTATCCGTGCTGCTCGTGTACAACAGTGTACATACACACTTACGGATCTATAGCATCCGAGTTATCAAACTCTACACTGCGTATCTGATATAACTTCAGATATAATACCTGACTGCTATATGTATTTACAAAATGCATGTCTAGGTCTTCCCTGACTACTGTATATACCGAATAAATCGGTTATCACGACTTATATATCACACCCCGATGGAGTTGTTGATATTCCTGGTTTTTGATATTTAAAATATTGAAAAGTATATATATCAGGATTTTCACAGTCACCGAAACGTTTTGTTATACCTAGAAAATATATGATTTTCTTCTCAGACATTACGCTAAAGGGACCTATAAAGAGAGGGGGCGTATACAGTATACGGTCATACCGTACACAAAATATATGCAAGTTCAGCCCTGTGAGCTTGAGAGGATTCAAGCCAACAAAGGACTGACCTGCCCGCCAATTCCAGCCTATAGACTGTCGGCATTGCGGCCAATCGGATTTCCCGATTTACGGCCAATAGACATAAGCGCTGTTAGACTATTTAACAGTGTCAGCGTCTGTGAGCCCCAGACCTCTACGGTCTCCGAAAGAGTGTACAATCGTACACGAAGCGAAATGATATACGCTACTGTATATCTGAGATATCTATGATATCTGGCATTTATAATGCCCAGCGGATGATTGTCTGCTAAGGCGAAAGCCGACTGTCGTAATATCGACAAATTTGACATGTACACAGTACAGGGCAATAGCCCGTCAAATTAATAACAAAGCTACAAGAAGTAACTGAAATATATGAAATATATTCAGTACTTACACAGATTGTCAGCACACCAGATAGCATGTTTGGAAACCCACTATTACGGGTTTACTGAGAATAAATTCAGAAACAGACATACTGAGGGATACCCGCATAGCGGAACGATTCTCCTATTACAATGAAGTAAACTATGCTAAGCAAAAGTTACTTCTTGGAGAATGATGCTAGTAATTCCTATATGGGAATTGACTGGACTTTTGTGGTGTATATAAACATATGCCATCAGTAAAATACTGAGAAGATCTGATCATGTTGATGACATGTTATGATATGCGTTGAGACTCCCTGACGAGGGTTAATCGCTAATTCGTATATTATGAATTAAAAAAACAACCCGAAACTCTGTTTCTGTAAATATATTTCTACAGAATTTACCCACAGTTTGAGAACTAAGGGCAGGTGTCGGAGTCTGAGCTACAACCATTAATGTACAGGTGTGGCTTACCGGATAGTTTAAATTATTATAATTTTGTAGTTTTCATTTTTGCAGTTTATTCCAAGTGCTTGGTCTTGTCGTCTAATTGTAAGATTTTCATCCACAACTAGTTCATTCTGAATTGCATCCATCTGATCATCGGTTTCTTTTCGGAGTATTTCGACCCAATTTTTTGGAATACATTTTTTTATTATTTGAAATTCTGAAATCCAATTTATTTTCAGTTGAAGTCTTCCTAGTATAACATTTCCTTCCACCCATTTCCCCAGCTTATCATCCCATATATCCCCGATTTTACATATGTCGCTTATCACCCAATTTCTGTAATACAAGGGCTTGCCTTTGTGTTTTATGTTGTCATTACCAAATAGGGGTTGACTTAATACTTGCAATTTGTATTCTATTTTCTGAGTTTTCAATAGCCTTTGCCACCCTATAAGGCATTCTTGATAGAAATGGGGCACTTTTACCACCATTCCTCGTGTGTTGGTACATCTACAGAGAACGTATGTTAGAGCGCTCTGATCTAATATTCTTAGCCAGTGTTTGCCTAGCATATTCCACGATTCAGTCTCAGAATGGATTATTTTGTAAATCCATTTGATTTGCATGATATTTATTATTTCGTCCAGATCAAACATGCCTAGCCCACCATCATCTTTGCTAAGTTTACAGACATCTTTTCCCACGTGAAATTTTTTCCCGCCCCAGAGGTAGTCCCAAATAATGTTTTCCAAGGATTTTTTATTTTTCTCTGATATTCCTCTCATTTCTATCTCATAATGTATAGTGGACAAGACAAAAGTTTTCAGTACTAATATTTTCCCAGTATAGGTTAAGTTACGTTTTGACCAATTATGCAGTGTTAATTCGATTCTATCGAGTTTTTCTTTCCATATGTTATCTGTTGAAATCGTGTGACCATGCATCACACCTAGCGCCATTATGGCAATCACCCATTCAATTTCTTTAAACTCTGGTGGTTTACTTTTCCATATACCTATATACATTCCTTTTGTTTTCTTAAGATTTACTTTTGCTCCTGATGCTTTCTCATATATTTTCATTATTTGAAAGTAGGCTATTATTGAAGATTCTGTTCGGTGAAATGTTTGAGTGTCGTCTGCAAAACAATTAATTTTTATTTCGTGTTGTGGTACCCCGTTTTCTGGGAGATATATACCCTGTATATCCTCGCTTTGCCTTATTGTGCACGCCAAAGGCTCTGCCTGAATAACATATAATAACGGGGCCAACGGGCACCCTTGTCTGACTGAGCGAGATATATTAAATGTTTTAGATATGTGACCATTTGTGTTGATATTTAATTTGCATTTTTTGTATGTCATATTAACCCAATTTCTGAATTTTATTCCAAAACCAAAGGTTCCTCTTGTACTATTACAACTGACATAAGTGCAGTTTCTAGAAATCTTGAAACTCCTTAAACTTAGAAAGATGATATCTTGATGTTTTCCAGTGTCCCTTTTTCGATCTTTTTCGCTCAGATTCGAAATTCTGTAAACAAAATTACAAATCAATCGTTTGTTCTTAGTAACAATGGACAAAAAGATCCTCTTGTCATTAGCTTACAATTATTGGACAATGGTGGGCACCAAGATCCTTCAGGATCTCTCGTTTAGGTGTTGACAGTGAATTTGGAGAGATGAAATTCAGTTGGGAACAGGAAAGAATTGTTGAAAATATTATGTCGATCGGTTCAATAGTTTTTGAGTTATTGGTTGGAACAGAAATGTGTAAATGGCTCACAGCGGCCATCTTGGATTAAGCAGGTAACTGAAAAGCAATCCTAACCGTCCTCTCACCGATGTCAAGCCACTCTTCAAGTTGATCGGTTCAATAGTTTTCGAGTTACTGGTCGGACAAGAAATGTGCAAAGATCCAACTGCGGACAATCCAAGATGGCTGATGGTGGCGGTCAAGTTGAATAGGCATATAATCAATCACAAATTTGTTACAAAACTTCATTTAGCATGTTCAGGGCAAAATTCAGGATGTGGAATTCAGACCAAGGCCCTTCACCAAGACTTACATTATTATCTAAGCTGATGCAAACGCGCGACAAGATGTGTTACATCGAGCACCTTTGGCAAACACATGAAAAGATCTGCTAGATCGTGGACCATCACCAAGACTAATATGGTCGTCTGTGAACTAGGAAGTAGATACAAAGCAGCTCAATTTGGAATGAATGAATGAGTATATACATATATATACCTGATGCAGCTTTTTCACTCTCTGCAAATTCCAGAAATATTTCCCGGTCATCAATTGTGACTCCATTCTTCTGCTCATAAGCATTCTTTGCTGCCTCTGGAGATCTGAATTCTATAAATCCAACCCTGCTAACAAACCAAATCAATAATCGATCAATATGAGATTGAAAAGTCTATGAATTAGGTCTGATTCTTATTGATAACCAATTCACTTTTACTCTCTGAATGGATTGATCTACAGTGCCATTTGTCATAACTGAACAGTACATTCTCTAATAATACAGCACAGAAGCAATAATTGCTTCGATATCCCCATTCCCCCCCCCCCCCAAACCCCTTTTCCAGGCTGTGAGGTAAAAACTTGACAGATCAAATCAACATAATACAGTTATCATTGACCATGTGAGTATCAAATTTTTCACCATGTAGCAAGAGAGTTACAGTCCAGCCAAGAATGTCCCACAGAGCATAACTCTGAAGAAATCATGAACAGGTAACAAGTTTATACCTACGGGGCACTAAACATCTACATAGAAATTTACAAACCTCTTTGCGAAAATAAGCGAGTTACAACCCAGACAAAAATGTACTAGAACAAGGACCAGAACTCTGTGAAAAATCATTGAAAAGGGTAAAAAAAAAAAAATTGACGATGATACATTCAGCAAGTATCTTCTATTCACCGAAAGGGATAAAAAACCCCAAGAAAGGTACTAAGGATCTTCTGTGAAATTTTCAAAGTTTCTTACACTTTGGCATGACATATGGACAATGATTCCTTTAGACCCGTCTAATTAGAGGTGGGGGTTGGTGGGGGGATAATAAATCACCAACAGCAAGTCCACCTTTCGACTCCATTAATTGAAGGGCATCCAATTATTGCTATCTAATTGTAAAACTACCAAATTGTAATGAATTTTATCTGCTGCTTAGTTACCAATTACAATTGCTTTAAATGTCCTTCATTTCTATTTCCCTTAGTCTACTGAGGACAGAAATACTAATTATTTTGGTTCCGTCAAGTCTAAATTGATTTTAAACTTACCCTTTAGACTTTCCAGACTTCCTCTTTAAAAACCTGAGAATTCTCACTGAGATAGCAGACTTGAAAAACTTCTTAACCGTTTCTTCTTTTGTATCATAGTTGAGGTTGCCAATGAAGAGGACATTATTCTGTGATACATCTGCAATGAAAATTGAAATCAACAGGCCAAGTGAATAAGGAGTGAGTGAGGGAATAGGATTTAACGTCGCTTTCAAACATATTTCAGATATATCGTGATGAACCAACTAAACACTACCCAGCCAAGTTGCATTCTACTTCACAGAAGAAATCTTCGAAGCAGCATGGAACTACAGTACAGGAAAGAATTGAGCTCAATAAAAATCAACCCGATTTTGTCCCGATCTTTTCACCGTGTTAACATCATGCTGTCCCGATTTTGGCCTGGTCTTGTCCCGGTTGAAAAATCGGGACAACATCGTGACAGCATCATGACGTCCCGATCATGGTCCGATCTTGTCCCGATCTTGTCACCGTGTTGGTCCGATGTTGTCCCGATTATTTGTCCCGATTTTCTCACCCGCTGATTCTCTTCCCATTCCTACAAAGTAACTTGGAAACCCTGGCACTAATATGTTGTACAATTGAGGTTATTTTTCTGATCCTTAAATCTGATATACTGGGGCCAAACAACATCCCGTACGGCCTGTGGCACCGGGTATAGCATCCTACTGTGAGTAACGTTCACACCCGCGTGTCTCCAGCGCGTCAAAACGAACATAAATCTGCATGGTACATGTTTGGATATAGTGATCAAACATATTTTCATTTGTATTTCATTTCTTGTCACCTATCGACACAATTCGGTTATATTTCGTTCAAACTCCGTTCATCCTTTTGCGTTCATTCCAGTTCGTTCTCATAAATCATTAAATGTAAAAGTGTGTAATAAATTATTTTGTCACATTCACGGAGAACAGTAGTTGAAAATGGCAACTTGTCACGGATTTCCAACTTCAAGAAAACAATGAAGATCGATCTTCATCATCCCCAGATTCACAGAGATATATGTTTCTTCTTTCTATTACAATCAACTTTATATTAGATCTAAAAACATAATTTTATATGCTCTAAATTGGGGTAGGGAATGAAATCTTTCGCGACGTCTGCACGAAAGAGTGCTCTCGCCAAGGTCCGCGCGAGAAGGTCACAGCGGGTCTTCAATTTCACATTCCGGTTTTCTCGTGCAAAAAATGAATGCTTTAAATGCAAGAATTTCGTCCATTCATGCTAGATCTGTATTCTATTTGCGTTTTACAATATGATCTGTTATGAACTGTTTATAAGATTGGGCGATATGAGAAAGGAAAAAGTTATTCAAAATTGTTTAATAATATTTTTTATCAGAATATTTATCTTATATATTCTTCTGTGCTATCGGTAAAATTATCTTGCATTCTTCTCGTTTGTTATCACATTAGTCCAGACAAATTTTTAGTATTATGTAAATATTTAGGAAGAATGGTCTAATAAGTTGTTTCTCCGTGATATCTTCCGTACATAAGCGACAGGTTTCCGCAACACAATTGTATTGAGGACGGAAAACATCTTTGGAATGTACCTTATACGCCTCGATGAGAACGAATCTTTTTTTATACCATCCAGGATAATATTAATTAAGTATTTTATCAACTATTTTTCCTTTTGTTAGACCCACCCGATTACATTTCGATTTTTGATTGATTGAAATTGTAGTCCCCTTCCCATTCGGATTTCGCGGCCCATCAACTCAATGCTCTATTTAAATTTCACGGTACATTTCTTCGTTCATTTAAGATCTTTTGCAGCGCTAGATATTAAAATAAAAATAATAAATAACAATGAGAGAGCAGAGGAAGATATAAATGGAAGTACTAAAGATTTCATTTCAAGATGTATTTTCTCATGTCTCGCAAAACGGGTTCATTTTTTTTGTTAATTTGAGCTCTAGGCTTAATTTAAAGTGTTACTATTATTATATTGGTAATATACTCTAACTTCGTAATGGGGATTAGATCAGCATGTACCCCATGTGAAATGTTGTTCTTTTATTCCGTTGTTATGTATTGCGGGGGGGGGGGGGCTCTTAATTCTGAGTACAACAAAAATTTATACATTCGTCTCACAAACAAACAAAAGACGCCGACTATAACAGAATCTTGGGACAACAAGCCATGTAGTTGTTATAGTATTTTGAAAATCAATTCATCTGTAATCACACTATGGAAGTGAACAGTAGGTGATCACACTTCAAAAGCACCGCACGGGTAGGACTACGGTACGTGGTGCGGCTGTTTTCAGGGGCATAGCTCTGCAGGGTCAAAGTTCGCACATTTGGACCACGTGGAGCTTTTCGTCGCGGGAGTAAAGAAAAAGACATTTCTTTATCTTTCTATACAAATTACAATCAGTACATTTTGTAAACATTTAACTATACGGGTTTGTGAGCCATTCTGTCAGTCATCCAACTTTATTTACAGGCAAACATGTACGGCCGATTAAAGTTTAACTGCAGCAGCGGGCAGTCCACTGCGGTAGTCCAAACTTCGCTCACTCCGTCCGTTCATTTTGTTTCGGTTTATTTCGTTCCGGTCAAACTCCGTTTATATTCCGGTCATAATTCGTTCAAACTTCGTTCCGGTTTAAAACTTTTGCGGTAAAATTTTAATAACCGAACCGTCATCGTGTTAACAACATGACGTCCCCATGACGTCCCGATGTCGTCCCGATGCCGTCCCGATGTTGTCCCGATGTCATCCCGATGTCGTCCTTGTAACAAGACCGGGACAAGATCAGGGTTATCATCATGTTAACATCATGACAGAATCGGGTTGTCATGATGTTAACATCGTGTCAGCCAAGTATTGAGTTCATTTCTTTCACGTACTGTAGACACCCTCCACTCACCCTATAAAACACCGAGGACAGTACACAAGATGCAGACAGGATGCTTACATGGTGCAATAATGACAAGCTGAGTAGCTAGCAGGTCCTCCGCCAAGTAGCCTGTTTGAGAGCATACAGCATATACGGTTCCAATATCTCCTTAAATATAACTTGGAAAGTGGATATGTGTATGTGGAAAGAGACGTTTATCTGGAATTGTTGAGACAATTTGAGGAGGTTTGGGAAGCAGTAATGGGTAGTGTAACACTGCAATGTAAGTCTGTAGTTGTATATGAATTTGTGGATGGTGAGGTTTATAAATCGATGGGTGGAATAGATCAAGATATCGCGTTCACAATACAGATGGGTGAGTGAAATCCAAGATGGTCAATGGCAGCCATCTTGGATTACATACTACCTCAATGAAAATCAATACCAATGGCTGTCTAACTGATGTGAAGCACCGTCTCGAGTTTGAAGTCGATTGGTCAAATTGTTCTCGAGATATCACGTTCACAAGATCCGAGATGGATGGAATCCAATATCGTCAATGGCAGCCATCTTGGATTACGTACCTCAGTGAAAATCAATAGCAATGGCCGTCTAATTGATGTGAAACACACTCTCGAATTTGAAGTCGATTGGTCAAACTGTTCTCGAGATATCGCTTTCACAAGATGTGGGATGGACAGAATCCAATATGATCAATGGCAGTCATCTTGGATTACGTACCTCAGTGAAAACCAATACCAATGGCCGTCTAACTGATGTGAAAAACCTTCTCAAGTTTGAAGTCGATTGGTTATTTGTTTTTGAGATATCACGTTCACAAGATGTGGAACGGAGTGAATCCAATATGGTCCATGGCAGCCATCTTGGATTACGTATCTCAGTGAAAATCAATACCAATGGCCGTCTAACTGATGCGAAGCACATTCCCAAGTTTGAAGTCGACTGGTTGAATTGTTCTCGAGATATCGCGTTCACAAGATCTGGGACGGATGGAATCCAATATGGTCAATGGCAGCCATCTTGGGTTACGTACCTCAGTGAAAATCAATACCAATGGTCGTCTGACTGATGTGAAGAACCTTCCCAAGCTTGAAGTTGATTGGTGGAATTGTTCTTGAGATATCGCGTTCACAAGATGTGGGACGAACAGAATCCAATATGGTCGATGGCGGCCATCTTGGATTACGTCCCTCAGTGAAAGTCATACCAATGGCCGTCTAACTGATGTGAAGCACCTTCTCAAGTTTGAAGTCGATTGGTCGAATTGTTCTTGAGATATCGCATTCAAAAGATGTGGGAAGGACAGAATCCAATATGGTCGATGGCGGCCATCTTGGATTACGTATCTCAGTGAAAACCAATACCAATGGCCGTCTAACTGATGTGAAGCACCTTCTCAAGTTTGAAGTCGATTGGTCGAATTGTTCTCAAGATATCGCGTTCACAAGATGTGGGACGGACGGAAGGACGGCTAGCATTTCCAAGTGCTCACACCACTTCGTGGCGGAGGACAACAAGTGATATTACAGTGCTAGACATCACATTATCAAGTTCCTGTTGCTTCTCAAGCGAATAAAAGACCATTGTTCTGATGCCCCACAATGAGAGGTGACAACTGCATTCGAAATATCACGTTGGATGCCAGGTGGCGCCACTTATGTGTGGATGTTGATGACAGACAATCCCAAGTGACATCTTAAGTCAAAGTATCCACATACCATATTTGGAAAAAGTCAACCAAGTCTTTCAAATTTTGTTTTGCCAGGTGGTGCCACCCCTGGGGAGATGCTGATGAAATGGAATCGCAAGTAACATCTTGTTGCAACCAAATTTGAAAAGAATCAGTTAAATCTTTCTAATTCTATTGTCCAGGAACTAAATGGCATGTTAGCCCGAGGATGGCACTACCTATGGGTGATGTTCACGGCAGGGGATGGGGAGAACAAAAGCAAACAGTTTTCATAGATTCATGATAGGGATATGTGAATAGATGGGAAGGGAAAGCTTAGGGAACATTCAAATGTCATATCTAGGACAGGATGATAATGTTGCTTCAAAGAGAACTCCGCCAAAATATCAACATGGCATCATTGTAATAAAGATCGATACTGCAGCTCATAATTTGTTACTGAATCACCTGTTGATCTATGACATGTAACAGGTCATAGTCATCTCCGGGTCATGTACGGTACAGGTCATAGTCATCTCCGGGTCATGTACGGTACAGGTCATAGTCATCTCCGGGTCATGTACGGTACAGGTCATAGTCATCTCCGGGTCATGTACGGTACAGGTCATAGTCATCTCCGGGTCATGTACGGTACAGGTCATAGTCATCTCCGGGTCATGTACGGTACAGGTCATAGTCATCTCCGGGTCATGTACGGTACAGGTCATAGTCATCTCCGGGTCATGTACGGTACAGGTCATAGTCATCTCCGGGTCATGTACGGTACAGGTCATAGTCATCTCCGGGTCATGTACGGTACAAGCATAAATGTACCGTACACTACAGACACGGGCAGTCAGCATTTCGCATGTGCCTATTTTCACCATTCAGTACCGTTCAGTTTTGTACCACTCAGGTACCGTGCAGTTTCATGTTTGTAACCTCTAGGTAACTTATTGGTACTGTGCAGAAATTTTAAGCTTGATACCATGAAGTCCTCACAGAACAGTACCATGAAGTTATCAATCAGTTATCCTGTGACAGTAAATGACAGGTTCTTTCCAGTTACCTACCAGTGACCGATTGGTAGCCACCACAATCCCAAGTTTGCAGTTCTGACTTGAAGGCTACTGGTCAGTTACTTATTGGTAACCAAGGTTATACCATAAATGAAATGTGTGGTAACTGATTGGTGACCATTTGATACTGTTCAGTTACTGACCGGTGACTAATTTGTTAACTGACGGTATCACAAGGGGACATTTCCTACCAGTACCATACAGTGACCAAGAGGAACTGGTAGGAAGCAGAAATGGTTTCATAGGCGTTCAGTAAATGAGCCGTGACCAATCAAGGTACTGACGTGTTTTTGCATTGTTACCAATAGGTACCAAATGTGGAAAATTGGCTAGGTAACATAGCAGTAACTCTTGGTAACTGATTGGTAGTCAATCAGCAGATAATTCATAGGATTCAATGGGTGACCAATTAGTGAGTGAATAGAATTTAACGTCGCTTTCAACAATATTTCAGCTATATCGCGACGAACCAACTATTAGCGCCACCCAGCTAAGTTGTGTTCCTGCTACTTCAAAGCAGACATCTTTGAAGCAGCATGGAACCAGACACCCTCCATCCACCCTTTAAAACACTGAGGACAGCCACAAGACACAGACAGGACACTTACATGGTGCAATAAGTGAGTGAGTGAGTGAATAGAATTTAACGTCGCTTTCAACAATATTTCAGCTATATCACGATGAACCAACTAAGCACCACCCAGCCCAGTTGTGTTCCTGCTACTTCAAAGAAGAAATCTTTGAAGCAGCATGGAACCAGACACTCTCCATCCACCCTATAAAACACGAAGGACAGCGCACAAGACGCAGACAGGACGCTTACATGGTGCAATAAAGACAAGTGATACTGCAGTGCTAGACATCACATTATCAAGTTCCTGTTGCTGCTCAGCAAAATGCATTGAAGCAACAGGAACCCATGCCCACCCAACCACCAATTAATACCCAGTTGGTTGAAAACTAAATGGTACTACGAGGAAAGCATTCCTACCAGTACCAATCAGTACTCCACCAACAAGTGATCAACCAGTTACTCAGAGTGGTAATGGTTGGTAGCAGCTTGCCTATGTATTTCTGAGTAGCGAACCAGTGCTACAATAATGTGACCTAACAACAATGACCTACCCTTAGTAATTTGCCTTTTCCTGTTGTCACTTCTGTCTCTGGAGGTGTATGTTCCCAGTTTGATGGCCTTTCCATCCACCTCCTCAGACTGTCGATCTTTTATCAAGTCTTCCACCTCTTTTCTCGTCGCAAAGTTAAGGAAGGCAAATCTGAAAGACATATATAGTAGATCCTCAAGAGATTGTTGACCTCCTAACCTTGATCACATGATCCCTAATCAGCACTGGACCAGCGGTTGGTTGGTGTAATGTCACTGGTGACTGCCAATAAAATTTCCTTTTCAGAATTTTTGGTTGAAGCAGACATAACTCCTCATTAACCAATGAGAACAAGAGCCATATTGTGACAAGATCTTTTTCAGGAAAAAGTGAACTTTGAACAAAACCAAAATTGGCTTCAATATACGCCCACACAACACATTATCTCCCTGTAATGTATCTATTGACACAAAAACAATCGTGATTTTTAACAATCTCCTGATTCTAGGGTCACAGTGATCTCGACCTTTGATGTCGTTCAAAATTTTGGTACATGACGCATCATCTCCCCTTAATGCGTCTTTGGACACAACAAATTGTGACATTTAACAAATTTCTGGATTTGGGATCACAGTGACCTCAAGTGCTTGACCTATATTATGATACATGACACATCGTCTCCCCTCAATGTATCTACAGACAAAAAAAATATCATGATTTTCAACAATTTCCTGACTGTTGGGTTGAAGTGACCTTGACCTATCACCTTGACCTAATTTTGGTACATGGTACATCATATCTTCTTAATAATGTATGTATGGAGACCAAAAAATCACTATTTTTAACAACTGTCTGTTCTTGGGGTCACAGTGACCTTAAACTTTGACCTTGTCCTAAATTTTGGTACATAGCTTTATCTCCCCCTAATATATCTACTGACACAAAAATATGTGATTTTTAATGATATCCAAATTTTAAAGTTGCAGTGACCTTGACCTTTGACCTGGACCTAAATTTAGATTTTTGACACTTCGTCTCCTCCTAATGTATCTGCGGACACAAAAAATCACAATTGTTAACAATTTCATGACTTTGAGGTTCCAGTGACCTGGACCTTTGACCTGGACCCAAATTTTGGTACGTGACAAATTGTCTCCTGTACTGACACAAAACAATGTTACTTAATGCATTTATGGACACAAAAAGTCATGATTTTAACAATTTCCTAGTTTCGGGGTCACAGATACCTTAGAACTTTGCCTAGTGTATTCATTTACAAAAAATTGCCAATGTGGCTATAGACCGGAGATGAATGGTTTGAACGATTTCCTGTGTTTTTGGCCAGTGACCGTTGACCTCTGACCTTGACCACCATTTTGGTATGTGACACATCGTCTCCCACTAGGGTACCCACTCACCAAATACTGGAACTTTAGATAGAAAACTGTCCCAGATATATAATGAACATTGATTGGGGATTGATGTACAGATGGAAACCTCCATCACATATACACCCGCCTTTTGGGCGGGCGTATAGAAAGAGAATTCATATATCAACTAACAAATCTTTGAATAATTATGGTGTGCTATAAATCTTTCCACATATATGGTATATGGGAGAAAACGTATAGTCAACCGATAGTGCATAAGTAGCGTGAGGTGCACCGAAGCCATTAAATTTTCAATTGTTATTTGATATCAATATAAAGATGTACAACCCAGAAGGTTTATCAATGCTGGCTGGGGGGTGAGGACTCTTGAGTTATCTTCCGGTGAAACATATTGTATGGTATACATTTTCAATGCTTACCCTCTACTCTTCCCATTTTTCTTTGGTAAGCGGACATCTTTAGATGTGGGAAAAAGTTTCCGTAGCTCATCTTCTGTGATCGTTTTGGGCAAATTTCTTACAAACAATATACAGTCATCAGCTGCAAATAGGGTCAAAGTATGAAAAATTAAACGTGCAATCTGGAAATCCCCACAAAATGGAAGGCAGGTTCTGACAAGTTTCCCTTCAGATAATTACAGAATGAAGCTCTTGAAAATCTATATGCGGATTTCATTTATTCATTTCTCTTATGTAATAACTGAGATGAAGATACAGCCCTCGAAATTTGGCGTGAACGAAACGATCGTTCACATGTCAGATACGCAAAGCCGAAATGGCCAGAATGAAAAATTGGTTACGTGAATGCGCCTTTGATACATATACTCTGGTAACAAAAGTCACAACCTCTTCTCTGTCTGTCCACAGTGCAGACTTTAACCACATGGTGTGCGTTTCTCAGCAAGTAAAATGACTGGGCTGGTGTATTTTGGCTACAATTGTTTTAAAAGCGAAACTAAGTCGCAACCTCGGCCCTTTCTGTAACAAATTTCTGTCCACGGGGTAGACTACCACGTGGTACACATATGTCTCACACTGTTTTGTCTATCCTCGGTTTAGGGCCGGTGTACTATTATGTAATAAGCCAATAGCGGCCAGGAAACAGCTTTACCATACTTGAGTTGGAATGACGGTTTACCTGCAAGCCTCCTCGCTCCGAGGGTGTTGCTCTGCACGGAGCTAGCTGTAGAGGTGGCATGCGGAGCTCCTCACGGAGGAATTGTCTCGGAGCATGGAGCTTGCGGTTAACTGTTGCTCATCACTCTCACTGCCTGAGTGCCTCTAAATTCTCTTCTCTCAATCATTCCCATTCCCAAACCTTTTTCTCTCCATCAACATCTCCACAATATCATTCTCAAAGACTCTTCTCTCCATCATCCTCAACCTTTTCTATCCATCTTCAATACATCATTCTCACTGCTTCTCCTCGCCATCACCCCAATTCTCCAACCTTTTCTCTCCATTAACATCTCCACATCATCATTCTCAAAGACTCTTCTCTCCATCACCCCAACCCTTTTCTCTCCATCTTCAATACATCATTCTCACTGCCTCTCCTCTCCATCACTCCCATTCTCCAACCTTTTATCTCCATCACCATCTCCACAACATCATTCTAAAAGACTCTCCTCTCCATCAACCCCAACCTTTTCTCTCCATCTTCAATACATCATTCTCACTGATTCTTCTCTTCATCACCCACATTCCCAAACCTTTTCTCTCCATCAACATCTCAACAACATCATTCTCATAGACTCTTCTCTCCATCAACATCTCAACAACATCATTCTCATAGACTCTTCTCTCCATCAACATCTCAACAACATCATTCTCATAGACTCTTCTCTCCATCAACATCTCAACAACATCATTCTCAAAGACTCTTCTCCCCAGCACCCCCAATCTTTTCTCTCCATCATCTTTCTCACTGATTCTTCTCTCCATCACTCCCATTCCCAAACCTTTTCTCTCCATCACAGGGCTTCGTGTTTAGTGCGAGTGATAGATCACCTGCACGCAAACACTCGGGTAAATTCATGTCATGATAGCAGCCCTCGCAATTAGCCACGGCAAACGGCAATTGCCGTGGTAAATGCTGGGGTAAAATCACTTCGCATCGGCAGTTTTTTTGCCGTGGGTCGTAAAGTGATGTGGTTGTTGTTGTCAGTAAACAACATACGGTCGATGGTAAAATACGTCTCCTTGAACTGGCTTTTCTTGCTAATAAATTTGGTTTTAATAAACGAGACAGCTACTGGTGCTGTGGTTGTTTGATTGCATAATTTGGAGACATCGGTCGGCAAAATGCACTTTTCCAAGAACTGACAGACAGCCGATCATTCCCGATCTAGAAAGCACAGATCTTCAATTAGATGTCTGTCACTCTCCAGCATGCAGGGCATTTCTCCACTGGCGTTTCTTCGTTGTCGCAATAGCACAGGCGACCGCATATGAGGAGAGTGCTCTAGGGAATGGTGAGGGTTACGATGAAGGGGAATTCACGTACAGTTAGGATTATGTATTATTGTATTATGAATGGCACGGCAACCTGAAATAGTGAACTGATTAGTAATCTTAAATTATTTAATTACAGCTGGCACTAAATATCTTATATACTCCATGTTTTCATACATTACCCGGAATATAATTTGCCTGACATTTGGGGTTACCGTACTCCACGTAAGCCCCTATAATTACCATTCTCCTGCACAGCGGTATTTAAAAGTTTTGACAGTGACAATTTGTTTTGCTTTGCCATCGTACGAGAGCATGACGATGCTGACGAAATGGTGAAATTTGAGGTTGTCGTGCATAAAGCCTGAACTGGCGGACAATGGTGGAAACTGTGCTTGAAATTTTCTTTACTTTTTGAGCCGTGCAAGATCGGCCAACATGTTACGACCACGTGGCTTGGTCACTATCGCCGTATCGGATAAATGGATAGCTGGAACCGGCTGAGGTAATAAAAAACTGGAATGCCTCCGGCCGACTATATGGGCAAGTTCGCGGCACACCAAGAAGCGGCAATAATATTAAGCTGTCGTTGGATGTGCTGAACATTCTGGAGGCGGAATACAAAAACTTTACCAGAAGGAGTTAGGAAAATCAGAGTTTTTATTCATTCTTTTTTTTTTTTTTTTTTTTTTCATTCTTGTTTGCAAAGAAGCCAATGCAAAACTTAAAATATTGTTTGTTTGATTAACCCTACAGGCCCCCACCTATAACTTTAGGGTTTTTTTTATTTTACCTTTTTTTTAATTCATCTAAGAAATATAGGGTATTCCTGAAACTATCTTATATTGAAGTTATATCTGTTAACCAGGAAAACTCAAATCCACACAAATGGTAATATTTTCTCTGTTTCGCACATCTCATGTCTCTACTCCCATGAAGCAATAATGTCACCAGGTATGTGATCATGAAAAAGTTCAATTGAGAACTAAAATTAGAATAATAAAACTAAAAATTGACCTACCAACGCATGGTTTGTAGCAAGGTTATGTTACCCCAAACAAAAACTTGAATTTTTGCTCAATGGTCAGTACATATGACCAGAAGTTCATCTGTATTTTATGAACTTCTGATATGACAAAAATGAATGCATCCAATTGTACTGGAAAATCTGTGAATTCCAGAAAACATCCTGCGCAAGTCATTTAATTATCGTAGTCAAAACTAGATCTACTGCAAAAAAAAAAAATGCCGTGGTGAAGCCCTTTTTTGCCGTGGCCAATTGATTTCTCCTCAGCAATTTTTTTGCCGTGGAGAATTTTCCTAATTGTGAGGGCTGTGATAGTGATTTTTAGCTCACGTAAACTGTCATATTTTATGTTGTATTATACTGCAACCACTCGCCTGACTTTCAAATACGCTCTCCTAAATATTTTGACGTGAGCGATTGTTAGCTCGCACACTAATTCTAAACACGAAGCCCTGCATCAACATCTCAACAACATCATTCTCAAAGACTCTTCTCCCCAGCACCCCGAATCTTTTCTCTCCATCATCTTCAATACAACATCATTCTCACTGATTTTTCTCTTCATCACCCCATCATCCAACCTGACAGAATATTTTATTACTAAAATAATTGTGAAGACCTTTGGTACTTACCACCAACATGTGCCTAGTGGAACAAGGGAGATAAAACCCTTTCCGAATTGGGCTCTATAATTGGTCACTCATGAAGAGCTGATTAAACACAACCCAAACACATACAATTGATCACTCATGATGAGCTGATAAAATAGAATGACTTACGTGCATATAATCGGTCACTCATCGTGTCTTTGATACGTTCGACTTTGATTTCCTTTCCTTCCACATGTTTGCCAGTCAAAGCTATAACCTTGTCTCGGTCTTCTGAATTTTCTAATTCTATCCGGCCATATCTGCCAAAATATTCATAAACTACAATATTGGAATGTGTTCCGAGATAAGCTACAGAGTAAATCCAGTTCACCTTCCCAACTGGTTTGAAGGCTATACAAATACTGCATTATTCTTTCCCATGATGCCGATCTAGAATCTTAATTCCAATATCAGACAGTGGTCCAGTGGATTAATATATGAGTATTCTACAATAGGTCTCAAATCTAACTGGAACTAGAACTCGTGGACTTCGAAATCGCCATCCCTTTCTTGTCTTTGTTATGAAAGGTAATAGGTTCTTGGTTGACTAAAGTTGTCTAAAACAGAACAAAGATCGATCCGGCTATTGGCAAAAATGAACCTCTGAAGTCCTGTCATTATATTTGATCATTTGGACATACCAAAATAGAATCAAACGGATAATGTAACCCAAAATAATTTGTGTATTCAGAACATGGAATGCAATAATGATGTGCAAAGAAGTCAACGAGGAGACCATTGATTTATTTACCAAAATAAGGTGAACATGGACAGTCATTGCGCATAGGTTTTATGGTGGCAGACTTTTAGTCAACACTTCAAAAACTTTGATTTCACCGTAAACACAGCAAGACAAGTTGGATGAACATGTATCATTGTTCGAGAGTTGTGATCCAGCTAAACCACAGATTTTTTTATTCTGTATTCCTGTTACACTCAACACTCCCAAGGTCCAGGATCCCTGGGGAGTGGGGCTTACTATCAAATGTTAACCACCATATAAGAGGGCACCATGCATATTATGAGTGCATGGCAATAGCATACCAGTATTTCAATTGACACATTTCTAAGGTATCTCAATCATGGACATACTGAAAAATATATACTGGTACCCTATCTGTTAACTCAGACTCAGTTACACATGAAATACATAGGCTTCGCTGTAAATCTGACAAACCAGGACCACAAAAATATGTTGTAACAATGTACATGTATGTAAAATGTCTGAAATTTTATTGCAGATGCTATATATTTTGCGAATATTTTAAGTTTGATGAGTTTATAATTGGAGATTTTGGATCTCTGTAAAACATCAATATTTTGCTTCAAGTATATAGATTTCAACCCTTTGCTACTTGCCGATGGTCTCATTTGTCAGCCTTATATGTTTGGATTAATGCATGCGGGAGGGTTTTCTAGAAGCAATATATTTGCATGTTGCTTGATTGAAACCCTGCTAAATATATATTCGGGTCAGGAGTCCCCCATAATACATTACATTGGACAGGATCCGGTCAAGTTCATAAGATGAGAAAAATGTAAATACTATTGTTGTTGCTTCGACACAGGTCTCCTCTGAAAATATATTCCATGCAGTATGCGTACACAATAAAATAGTAACGAACGCCGACTTCACGGGAAAGGACGTGACTGTGAGAGTGTTGAAAACTGGGGTCTTCATAAACCCAGAAGCGGAACCTGTCCAGCGAGAGCGGAACGAGATTTGCAACGTCTGCTAGGCTAATATTTTCAGAAAGCGCAAACTTTATTTAATCTGCCCTTCAAAATATCTGCTCGCGTGTGTCTTAAATAAAACAAGACCAGGCGAGAAAATAAAATAAACTTGATTTCCGCAACATTTACCATGCGTCTTCCAAGAGAATGATAGTTTTCATAAAAAAATCTCCTCACGATTTGCCCATTTCAACCGGACGATCGCGCTAAAATACCAGTGCATCATTCCTATGGGTTTTAATCTGACATATAAATCAGGGAAACCCTTTATTTCCATGGTAAACACAACAGTCAAACATTTACGCGGCCATTTTTCTTCAACCAAATTCACCCAGTAACAGACAGATAACGAGGACATCATTTTCAGCTAATCAGCTTCGCAGCTTCAGTCAATGTTGACAGCCTCGTTCCCACAGCAACTCGTGCGCAGTTGTAAGCTAATTTCGTCAAAGTTGCGCAACACAAAATTCAACCAGGAATTCGCCTAGCTTCCGGTTCGTTTATTTCGGTAAAATCTACGCATTGTCTTAAATTTTTGCCGTCAAAAACTACGAGTATCATCTACAGTATATAGCCAACCAACGCTACCAAGGAGCTCACTGGGCACATCTTGGTTCTCTCAAATAATGATCCACTGTCTCTGGCATCCCCATAGCCTGGTCTGATTCCAATATCGCCATACTCCGTCCCGGAGATGGCGATAATAATCCAATAACAATATGAAAGAGCTCAAGTCAGCATGAAAGATTTTACTCAGACATTTGAAATGTATCAGATTGTAATAAAATGAAGTCGACAATTTCATATTTTCAGTAAACAACCCTTCGTCGACCCAGAACCCTCAACTACCATGAATATAAATTTCTCACTCTTTAAACAGTTTTTGTGTACTGGTGCAGACTGTGATCAATGCACATCAGTCAGTGATATAAATAGCTTTATAAATAGATCCATCAATAATCTTTACTTTTCTGAATTAATTGAGCTTGTATGTTTTCCAAGCACGATACTTCATGAGTCTTTGTGCAGCTGAAAAGGCTAAAGTCTAGACATATTGTTGTTCCCAAACTTGGCTATTGTATTCATTGTCTCATGATTCTTACATGGAGTATGAACCCATCAACCAAATATGACACCACTTTGATCACCATAAATCCTTGTTGAAATTCACTTACAATATCCAATTTTGTTCTGGGTTAGTTTTGATCTCTTTGATTTCCACTTCATTGTCAGACATCATAGCTTTGAGTATGTCTGGTTCACTCAGTGCATCCTCTGACTGGTTACTGATATACACATTCAGCAGGACTGAAACAACAGATCAACAATCTTATCATAAATGTGAATGAATTGGGTTTGAGTATATTTATTCCAAGATAAGATAGTCCTATTCCTTCAGCAAGATTATGAATAGTTGGACTTGATTTCTTGTAATAGTTAGTCCGTCACTCACCCTCCTCCTCTGAAACCTGACTATGTATCTTCCCACAATAACTTCACAACAAGCGTTCTGAGAACCCCAACATCTCGCCTTGCGGGGTCATCCGCCGAAGGTGCAGCAGTATTGAAAGCATACATGTAGAGCAAACAATAAGGTCTGGAATAGGTGATGTAGTACAGACAATAATGTCTGGAATAGATTGTCTGAGACAGACAATAACATCAGCCCCATGTGGGATTACTGGTATATAAGTTAATCCCATGTAGGATGGATAGGTCAGTGCCGTCGGATTACTGGTGCATAGAGCAGTCCAGTGTGAGATTACTGCTGGATAGGTCAGTCCCATGTGAGATTACTGCTGGATAGGCCAGTCCTGTGTAGGATTACTGCTGGGAGGACCAGTTCCGTGTGTTATTACTGATGGATAGACCAGTCCCCTGTGGGATTACTGCTGGATAGTCCAGTCCCAAGTGGGATTACTGCTGGATAGGCCAGTCCTGTCTGGGATTACTGCTGGATAGATGAGTCTCGTATGGGATTAATGCTGGATAGGACAGTCCCGTGTGGGATTACTGCTGCATAGGCAGTCCAGTGTGGGATTACTGCTGCATACGGCAATCCTGTGTGGGATTATGGCTGGGGAGGCCAGTCCCATGTGAGATTACTGCTGGATAGGCTAAACCTGTGTGGAATTACAGCGGGATAGGTCAGTCCCATGTAGAATTATGGCTGGATAGGTCAGTGCCATGTGGGATTACTGCTGCATATTGCAGTCAAGTGTCATATTACTTCTGGATAGGTCAGTCCCATGTGAGATTACTGCTGCATAGGCCAGTCCTGTGTGGAATTACTGCTGGATAGGCCAGTCCCATGTGGGATTACTGCTGGATAGGCCAGTCTGATCTGGGATTACTGCTGGATAGGTCAGTCCCGTGTGGCATTACTGCTGGATAGGCCAGTGCCATTTGGGATTACTGCTGGATAGGTCAGTCCTGTGTGAGATTACTGCTGGATAAGCCAGTCCCAAATGAGATTACTGTTGGATAGACCAATTCGGTCTGGGATTACTGCTGGATAGTTGAGTTCCGTATGGGATTACTGCTGGATAGGTCAGTCCCGTGTAGCATTACTGCTGGATAGGCCAATGCCATTTGGGAATACAGCTGGATAGGTCAGTCCCGTGTGGGATTACTGCGGGAGAGCTGTGACCTAGGAAAACATTAAACATGTCCACCAAGTTTTATAATCATCCCACAAAAGGTTCAACAAACTTTCCATGTACAGATCTACATGTAAATTTTTGCCCAACGAAAACCTTATGAATGGAAAGGTACAAAGTCTAAAATGCAATAATTAGGACAAAAATTCATATTTAATGTCATATTTCTTAAATAGCACATGCACATCGTCGAATCATATTGAACTTGGGTAGCAAGTGTCAAACTCATCCAATAAAAGCTGACAGCTTCAGAAAACTTTCCATGTACAGGTGTACATCTATATACATGTACATTATTATTGGCAGATTACTTAGACAAGACCCTCAAAGTATGAACAAAAATTAATATTTCCTCTCCTAAATAGCACAGGTACATCTTCTAATCATAAGAAACATGTGTACCAAGTTTCATAATCATTCAATGACAGCTGACAACTGTAGCAAACTGTTGTGTACAGATGTACATGTGCACTTCAGCTAAACGCAAAACTTCATCATTTGCCATAATTTGGAGAAATATTAATATTTCATCTCAAAAATAGCACAGGTACATTCTCTAATCATAAGAAACATTTGTACCAAGTTTTGTAATCATCCAATGAGAGCTGACCACTGCAGCAAACTTACCAAGTACATGTACATGTATACATATAGAGGCCTACATATACAATTTACCTAAACAGAAAACTCATTCATTTGCCATAATTTGGAGACAAATTAATATTTCTTCTCAAAAATAGCACAGGTACATCCTCTAATCATAAGAAACATGTGTACCAAGTTTCATAATCATCCAATGAGAGCCGACAACTGCAGCAAACTCACCATGTACATGTATACATATAGAGGCCTACATGTACAATTTACCTAAACAGAAAACTCATTCATTTGCCATAATTTGGAGAAAAATTAATAGGTACATCCTCTAATCATAAGAAACATGTGTACCAAGTTTCATAATCATCCAATGACAGCTGACAGCTGCAACAAACTTTCTAAGTACAGATGTACATGTGTACTTCAGCTAAACGCAAAACTCTATCCTAGGGATTTTAACATTGGAGCATCCCAGGGTAGTACCCCCAGGTGGCATACCCACCCCCTATATTTTTTTTATATTTTTTCTAATTTTTCTAGATTTTTTTTTAATTTGCTAAACCAAAAACTTTATCATTTCCAGGCAGCGGACACCGACGACGACATCCTCTTTCCCCCCTCACAATATCTCCCCTTTACTTCGTAAGGCGAGATAAAAACGTACGCTGCCTGGGGTCATTTACCTCGTTTAGGTTTTCGTTTTTTAGCACCTTTGGTCTTATCTTTGGTATCATCACCCTCCTCTCCATCATCATCGTCGTCATCATCATCTTGACTTTCCTCTTCACCCTCTTCATCATCATCACTTTCTGTAAAGACATCAAACAACAGTCTCACAAGAATAAGATCAAGGGGAGATAACTGAGGATTTGGAATCCCATTTCACTTTATTGTCTACGAATAAAATAACCTGTGAAACAACAATAGTAAAATTCTGCTTTTGCTTGGCAGGAGTGATCACTTTTGCTCCCCAAAGCTGCCTTTATTCAGGGAACTGTGTCAATCTACTCCTGTCTCAAAGTCCTAATCTACAAATTGTATAGGAGCAATCTTCAGCTCTCCTGCTCTTTTCAAACAATTCAACACCATATCATCTAAGCTTACTCCTCACCATAATCATCGCCATTCTCCAATCATTTCTCCTCACATCTCCACTACATCATTTTCACTGACTCTCCGTCACCCACATTCCCAAACCCTTTCTCTCCATCAACATCTCCACAACAACATTCTCATAGACTCTTCTCTCCATCACCCTCAACCTTTTCTCTCCATCGTCTTCAATACATCATTCTCACTGACTCTTCTCTCCATCACCCCTATTCCCAAACCTCTTCTCTCCATCCACCTCTCCACTACAACATTGTTCTCCCAGACTCTTCTCTCCATCACCCCCTTTCTTCAAATTTTTCTCTCCATCAACCTCTCCACTACATCGTTCTCTCACTCTTCTCTCCATCACCTCCTTTCTCCAACCTCTTCTCTTCATTAACCTCTCCACTACAACATCGTTCTCACAGACTCTTCTCTCCATCACCCCCATTCTCCGAACTTCTCTCTCCATCTACATCTTCACCACAAGATCATTCTCACTGACTCTCCTCTCCAGACATCCCCATTCTTCAACCTTTTCTCTCCATCAACATATTCACTACATCATTCTCACCGACTCTTCTCTCCATCACCCCTATTCTCCAACCTCTTCTCTCCAACAAACCCACTACAACATCATTCTCAATGTCTCTTTTCGCATTTTCACTAACCTTCAGTTTCCTCCTCTCCCTCCACTACAACATCATCCTCATCGCTCTCCTCGCCATCATCATCCCCATTCTCTAACTTCTTCTGTCTATCAACCTCTCCGCTGGTATCTGTAACACAGACAGTGAATACAATTGAAGATTCCGCTTCATTTACAAAACAAAAGCCAAAACTGGCTTCATTATATGCCTGAACAACACATCTCATGCTAATGTAAAACACAAAATTGTTATTTTTAACAATTTCCTGGTTTTAAGGTCACAGTGGCCCTCACCTCAATATCTTCACCTTTAATGTATCTATATGGACACAATTTTTAATGATTTTCTGGTTTGGGGTCACACTGATCTTGACCATTGACCAAGACCTCAATTTTAGTATGCGAGATATATTTTCCTCCTAAAGAATCCACTCATAAAAATTAGCAATTTAAAAATTTCCTGATTATTGGGCCAGTGACCTTTGACCTAAATTTTGGTAGGCGTCACATGTCTCCACCTAGTGTATACAACCACAAAAATAATTACAACTTACAAGTAGGGTTGACTTAGACTGTAGTTCTCTCATACAAGAAATACATGGGCTGCTGGACCATGTCAGCTTTTGTTAAAGCCTTAATTGATGAGAAAACTTTTGCGCTCATGTTCTGGTAGAGCATGACCGAATTTCTAGTCCTAAATATACTCTTCTATGTAGATCTTTATACTGCAATCAAGAAATTTGATGTTGGAAAAATAGATCAAGGTCAGTTATGTTGAACAGGTCGGGTAACCGGAAACAGACATTTTTTTCTTGGCCTAACAACATAACATTTTCAGTAACTTTATTATTTTCAAGGTATGTCTAACTATATTCAGAAATTTGAGTGAATAAATAATTGTTAACGAAAAGGGGTGAGTGATTGAATATGATTTAACGTCGCTTTCAACTATATTTCAGCCATATCACGACATTGGGTCCTCTTCCTTTTCATACCCGGGAACCTCACGGGTAGCGTCCTCTTCCTTTTCACACCCAGGAGGTGTGGCAATATGACAATATTTGGTAAACAGCAATTAAAAGAAGGATATCTAGGCAAACCGTTTGAACTGACATGAATATCCCTACCATAGCCCTGACATGAATATCCCTACCATAGCCCGGACATGAATATCCCTACCATAGCCCTGACATGAATATCCCTACCATAGCCCGGACATGAATATCCCTACCATAGCCCTGACATGAATATCCCTACCATAGCCCTGACATGAATATCCCTACCATAGCCCTGACATGAATATCCCTACCATAGCCCTGACATGAATATCCCTACCATAGCCCTGACATGAATATCCCTACCATAGCCCTGACATGAATACCAGAGCCAGCCAGGCAAGGAGTCTCAATGACAGTTTCCTTCACCAGTAGAAGACAGTCGACATGGATTCTTTGATAAACAAATGAACAATTAACAAGATCAAGTGGAGGAAACTCCAATAGTCTAAAATTCTGCTGCAAATTCTGCTGCAAAGTTACCATTTAGCATGGTGTTAGCCAGAGTCCACTGGACAGGCATATTCCACATTTGGACAGCCAAAAATTTGAAATTTTAACATGGGAGAGATAGGAGAGGATAGAAAGTGGACAGGTAAAATTTGGCAAAATGGGATTTTTGGACAGGCAGTTTTTGAATCCTGCCCAACACCTTGCCCTTCAAAAAGGTGAAGGCATGTATGATAGCTTGAGGATTCACATGTCGAAAGCTGAGCGTACGAGGAGAAAAAGGCGAATTCCTCCCTTGACTAATCAGGTTGACCCTTCTATCGGCTCTTATTCACTCAAATATGGGCATATTAGGCAGGGTGCGAAATAGGAAAACATTATGGCTGCCCAGAGGCAACCTACATCACCTTTTCTGGTTGCCTGGCTAAGATTTAAGTTGCCCGAAAATATGTACTTTACTTGGATCCGAAATCAAACTTGGCAAAACAATTATGATTCAACTGTGAAAATCTGATGATCATGTACAGACTAGACTATCACTAAATCCTTTTGTTTGATCTCCAATTGGCGGTTCTTAACCATTTTATCAACCAACGCATTGCGGCAATGATTTGCCATGGAACTAAATCTAAATAAGCTCATTTCATAAAATATTAATTTATAAAGCTATGAGAAATTCATGACAATGCAAGGCCAGGGTTACTACAGCTATGACAGGGTAGAATTTCAGGAATTTTCCAGGACAAAAATGCTTTCAAATGACGCATTTTAATATTATGTAACTGATTATTAATTGCACTGCATCTATAAAAAAGAAAAAAGGTGACAAAATTTTTACTTTGTTTTGAATATGACAATCAATAAGTCAATTCATGGCAGGCCTCAATTTAAGGAGTGCTGATGGTAACCTCTCAACAGTTTACTATAAATTCCACACTGATAACCTATGGCAACCTATTGCATAATTATTAAGCTACTGTCACATCATTGGTAAGAATTATGGGGAGCTGAAAATAGGTTACCATTATTTTTCATATGGCAACCTCCAGGCAATCTGAAAACAGGTTACCACCTTAAATTGAGGCCTGTCATGGTGCCCTTCTCTCATCTTCTCAGTTAAACTTTTGCTACTTCACAGAGAAGATAATCATGTAATGTTACTGTTAAGAGGAGATAACCGCAAGCACATGGCAATGATGGCTGATCATGTGCAAATCACAAATTTTGCGATGTTATCGCATCTAGCCTTGAGTAAATATACATTTGTAGCCGTTATAATTGACAATAGTTATCAGAACAGGATTAACAGCAAATTTTGTGAACCGTCAACAAGGTCAATCTTGGATGTAGTTTCGTTAACTTATTGGCAACTGACTTAAATTCGGTGTCCAGTTTTCGTTACCGTACTTCAACATTCAGTTTGCCATCTTTTGAAGACCAAAACAGCTTGCTAATATCAAACTCTTTCAACACAGCCTTGTATTCAGCCAAATAGTCAAATAGTCCTTGTATGATATGAGACAATCGCATCAACAGACTTGCAGACCTTTTTCTGTTTTTTCACCAAAAAAACGAGGTTTCCCGCCAGACCACCGTTTGTCGTAAACAGGTTGCCCGAAAAAAATTCTAGTTGTCCCGGGCAATCGGGCAAATTGCTATTTCGTGAGGTCAGAAGGTTCCAAATGGTATTTGAAGATCCTAATTACATGTTTGGTCTATTTTGGAAGACCCACATTGTCATGGTATAGTTTTCCCAGACCAACCATGACCAGGGATGTCGAATATTTGCGAGCCGCAGGGGATGTAGACTCTTTTACATACTGCCTAGAGCTACCCTTTTTCCCCAAACAGTTGTATGTATCATGAATGTCCCCTAACTGAAGGAACGTACCTTTGGTGTTATGATCTGTTGACCCCCGAGATGGTGTGGATCTGGTCTTCTCCTGGTCCACGCCCTCACCACTACCATTCTCCTCCTGAGGAGATAATACAAGTCCAGGGTCAGGACATTTGTCATATTCACAGCTGTAGATCATGGGATACATACAATGTAACCCATATTGGAAACAAGCGTAAACTATATAGTAAGATGTTACTTGTGTACTTTAGTACAGCCAATGAAATCAATTTCTTTTTCTCAAGTTCAGAAACTGGAGTTCTCGATTTCAAGTAAACAATTGCAAGTTAACCAGTCATACATGCATGTCTAGATGTACATTGTTTGTTATTAGTGTTGCCAACACGCTCCCAACATGGTCAAAATCAAGAGGTGATCAAACGGGATTTACCAATATAAATTTTGCCATGACAATGTTTCATGTGAAATTATTATATCAAAGAGTGAGTTTGGGTTTAACGACACATTCAGCAGTATTTCGGTCATATAGCGACGATATACCGTACACCCAAGAATTAAACTGGTCAAATTCGCGAAGGATAGCCGAAAGATGTCGCGGACCGTTCGCGAACGATTCGCCAGTACCTCTCGCGAGAAAATGTCAGAATTGAACCTTTCGCGAAAGGAATACGCAAACGATGTTTGAGAAAATTCATGTCGTAAAATGTTTATATTCTTGTCTGTCAACTATTTATTTTTCATTTGCTGGTGTGTTTTGTTTTTAATGGCATTAATTAGGTCCATATACCTAATTTTGCAAAGGAATTGCAACTATAAAATCACGACGACGTACCGGTTTTCCTCGTCAGTCCATGATGCAGCCGTGATTCATGCAAAATCGAGATTGTAAAATTGGGAGCTGTATCACCGTATTCAAGTCGCATAATCTGCCCCTTATTTGAGTTCATTGTGCTGTATGGCTTGTTTTTGTAACTGAAATCTTTCACATCCAAATGAACTTCGCAGTGCATGAAGCCCGATCTAAAACATGGCGTCAGCCAGCCGTTCATAAGAGGCGTGTCCAGTTGCTACGAAGAGGGGAAACAACTCTGAGCAGACATTTAAAAAAATGTTATTGCCTTCATTGGCGGAACAGGGGTTATTCTTGACAAAAAAATTCATCTACTCAGTTTCCAAATTCAATAAAACTAACTCAGTTTTTCCAGCATGCCCGAATGTCTCCAAAAAGTAATTTTTTTAAAGTTTTCATCACATGAATTATAAAAACTCAATTTTTTTTAAAGTTTTCATCACATGAAGAATAAAATCTCATTTTTTTTAAGTTTTCACCTTTAACGGAATGCATTTATATTGCAGTGGCAGAGAGCGGCATTTTGTTTCAAGATAATGATTCAAATCAACGAGATATGATATAATTCTAGAGGAGAATTGGTGTGATTAATAAAAAGTGGTTTAGGCATATTTTTTTTTTTTTAAGACTTGAATTTGAAATTCCCCCGACACAATTTGAAATGAAAGTGTTAAATTTTCCTTGAATTGCATTTTATTGCAGAAAATGTATCCTACGAGAATGAAATTTGCAATTCCCTAAAATGTTGTGCATGCAAGGAAACCAAACGGCCGTAAATTCAAGACGGCCATAATAAATACCAAGCTGAACCGTAGACCAGTCAATGCTCTAGACAACCCGATCATGATTGATTGTAGCTCTCGTCTTGCACACGTGAAACTTCTTTATTTAGACAATTTGTACGTTTGGTTTTGATGTATTTTCAATCCTTGGTATCGCTGGACATTTCACCTTTTATTTTGTGTTGGAACGAAACAGTACATATGTAGCCGAAAAATGATAACGGCTGACTGCTGGCACACGTCTCTCTGCTGTGCAGTTCTGTCGGGCATTGTAGCTGTTATCCCTCGTGGTCGTTTGGAAACTTCCACCCGGTCGTATTAATCGCAAACCCATACTTTCTAGCATAAAGAAATGCATTGGATGGTTCCCGACGAATCGAATTGGAAGCGTTCACTAAAACTAGGAAAGTAAGGCACAAAACTTTAGCTGTGCCGTATTCGATACGCACATGGCCTTTTCAACAACAACGACGACGACAACGTGAGTGGAGATTTTCTTTTGTTTCGTAGACTGTATTTTCTGCCTATTTCGTTCCTGAAACTCAATTTTGTTGCAGGAAATTCCTGCTGGGTGAAATCGAGAATAGTGGTCCTAAAACATATGCAACTGTACCCCGCATGAGAAGATCCAACACTCCCCCATTTGTTGCCATCTTGTCTTGTCAAATGCGGATCGCTTTACGTCAGTTACGATCGTGACCTATCTTTCGCAAAAGGTATTTACCTTGCGCGAAAGCTATGAAATAAATATGAAATCATCGCAAGTTATTATCAACCTTTCGCACATGCTTTCGCGAACGTTTCGCGAATGTTTCGTGAAAGATGAACCCAACGTTTCGCGAGCAGTGACCAGTTTAATTCTTGGGTGTACTGTAACTAACTATGATATTTGATTAGTTGGACATGTGTGACTTTCCATGTTGAGCCATCATGTAGAGGAAATTGATCTTCCCCTTGTGTCAACAGACATGGTGAGTGAGTGAGAGAGTACGGTAATTCCTCTAATATATGGATCACTGGAAGCGATATTTGAGGTATTAAAAACGAGGAGTGATCGATTTATTGCAAATGAGTGAAAACGGTGATTCGCAAAAGTCGGAGAAATGAATCTTGGATCATCAAGTGCCCAATTTCCGATACCACGACTTGAGACAACAGTGTGCAGGACGGTACAGGCGATTCGTTTCAAATTCTACTTAAGTAGGGTGTCATTCAATACAATCCAGCTAATTGCAATTTTAATACTCCAGCATCAGCAGAATTAATACCATTATCAAACACGATCTAGATAGCTCAAACAGTCAGGGGTGCTTGCGTGTAAACGTGCTCTAAGGGAAGGGAGACTACTCTAGTCAATAAATGATACTGATTCTGATTCTCCCTTACAAACAAGATTGACTGAAAATAGGAGCTGATTAAATTATTACAACTTCCGATCGTATTTTCCTCCAAAAATCGGGGTGATCGACTTTCGATAGGGCAATAGATTTATTAGAGAAACTAGCGTAAGTAGGATTTAACATCGTTTCCGACTAACAGACGTCGTACAAAACTCATGCTGCTCACCCACTTGGGGCTGATGTCAGCAAGCCCAGTCCCATTCTTAATAGACTTCCTTGAAATTTCAGAATAATAATGCACAGATTACTTAAAGATAGTGTGCAGAATTTCTCTGCTCTGAGAAAAGATGGTTCCGATATGCCGGGTATTGCTGAAAACCTCCTTCCCTCAGAAATTAAGAGACATAATCACATCCACCTGCTTCAAATGCTATAAATCGCATGTGACACTCGCATTTATTGTGGCTGGATCTGTTCCCCTTCATGGTGATCGGGTGTATGCATACATGCCGGAAGCCAGGGAGAGGCATCAAAGGAAACTGGAACACTGTGGGTACATTTTCACAAATTGTTCATTTTTTAAATTCATAATCTTTGTGTGAATTGTCACTTATGTGTATGCCTGGGAACCATTCTCACCTTTCTCCGGTCACACTCCATTTAAAAGGAGAGCCTAAAAAATTGACCATAATCAGGTCAGAGAAAACCCAGTAACTCGTGTTTTTACGTCAGTTCGCAAATAAAGGTCAACTGAACAATGGCCGATTGACCAGTTAGCCTATAGAAGTCTGACTTGAACATTATTTTTGTTCTAACTTCCCCGTGCTTTCAAAGTGCACAATGAAAAATTGCGAGAGACAAATTGGAGTTTCACTCTGACCCACTCACAGTCCCTATCTTAAATAGCGCATGTCAGACTGGCGATCAATCACAGTCCAACTTCGACAGGCGAGGAGCTGCCTATATTCAGTGGCGGCGAAGTTCAAGGGCGAGATCAAAAATATGATGTGCCATGAATTTGACGTGCCCGCATTAAGACAGGAGCAACTGCAGATGCTTTCTTGCATGCTATGTAAAAGAGACTGTATAGCCGTTCTTCCTACCGGCTACGGGAAATCTTTATGTTGCCGAGTGTTAAAGTCTATTTGCATAACCCCCGGAGTAAAGGATCATGGGTAAATTGAAGATGGCGGTCACGTGGGGTACCAGAAAAGTGATGATTTCGTCATTCTTCTGCTTTTCCGTGAAGAAAAGTGGGCAAAAACTATTTCATTTCACATCACATTAATATTTACTAATTTATCATGCAGTTTTTGCGGAGAAATTGCATAAATGAAAAATAAAAAAATCTGACCAAAAAATGCCGTTTTTGAAAATGGCGAAATAGTGACGTCATCAAAGCGGTCATCTTTGATTTTCTAAAATTTCTGGTAGATCCAAGGGTATAGTGTGGTAAGTTTCAACCCCCAAGGGGTAAGAACAATAATTAGGGGGATGGCCAAATGGCCTGGACAGGTTCCAAAAAGCCCAGGCCAGATAGGGTTAAAACAAGCCTATCAAATTTCTCTGCTGCTATTATCGCTCAACTGATCTTTATCCCAACCTGTTAAAAAAAGATGATGTTTATGATTATATCTAGCTACAAAATATCAAATATCACCATGCATTAAAAGCAATTCTCCTAGTTATCTCCCCTCGTTGAGTCTGCAACCGGTAAATTTTTAGTGACAAGTCCGAATCAATGGGACGTTTTCCCTCATTCACAGTTTGATTTATAGGTAGATAACGCGATATTTTTTCTCTCTAACATGTTATGCAACATTTTACCTTATTATTTGATGAATTGGGGTCCTTTTTCGGCGGCATTTTTGTGATTTGTGACAAATGACACAAGAAGTCGCACGTGTTTCCTGAAGATGTTATGCAAATCTCGAATCTGAATTTAGGTCTATTCCATATATCGAAAGAGTGGAAGCGGACTAGTACTGTATTTCACGTCACACAGCGGCATGTAATATCATGATAGCTACCATACTACTCATTGTAGGCTCCATGATAATACAAAGCATACAGGTAAATATCATTAAATTTCAGAGAATATCTACATAAATATGTTTCACTGATTATACAACACTGGATTCATTTTTATAACCGTCACGTTTTGCCACTGCTAGTCGAGGACAATTCAATGGAAGACTATATTTCAATTCCAATATTACGTTTTATGAATAAATACCAGAAGTTTTGACAAAAAAAACACTGATGATATCCTATGACCTCCATATATGGCATAAAACAACATGGAAGAACAGGCTGCAAAATAAAAATAATTTACCGTACGGGTACTGAATAAATTGCCAAATACTTAATTTCAGTGCTAAATATTAGAAATTTGAACTTCTTCTCTGTGAAATACCATAATTAGGCCTCCATATATGTGACAAAGGTTCCATATAGTAATATGAGAAATTCAAAGTTTAAAACGTACTAACACTTCATCACCGTAAAAAGTTACTTTAATCCTGAATAAAGTATAAAGTTCATTCCAGAATCCCAATATTCATAATTTCGAATCATAAAGAAAAGAAGGCCTATCCCGAATTCCAGAAAATACTGAACCGGATTTGTCCTCTGGGGTGCGGACAGGAGCCTTTATGGACACGAGCAGAATGGGCTTATTCCAAAAGTGGACACGATCTCACAACATATTTGATTGGGGATTATCCAACAAGTACATGTAATGGAAAATTTTAACAAATGAATAAATTTCAGGAAAAAATTATGGAAAAAAAATTATTATTTTTTCATTGGTTCTTTTATTTTCCTTTTTCAAGTTTAATAAGTTTTTTCTTTTAATATGTCAATGATAACAAAATAAAACATGATATTTTTTTGTCTCCAATTGTCAGGCGCGGCGGAAGCAATTCAACAGGGAATAGTATCGGAATCTTTCGGTTTTACGAGTGGATTTTCTGAGATTTACAACAACAAGAAAAAAATCAAAATTGATAATATCTGATTGCTAAATTTGTATAATACCGATAATGTAGGCCTACATACCAGTAATGTAGGCCTATAAGATAAGATAAGATAACTTTATTGACACTAAAACACAGTCACATGGCTGGTTATATGGCCATTTGGCAGAAAAGAACGAAAATACAACTGTCAGTGTGAAATAATCACATCTAACAAACAGGTTGAAGTATATAATACCGTATATATGTATAGCAGTTACCATGGACTAGTTGAAGTATATATGTACATTATCATAATATAGGTACTAGTACCCCAATAGTGAAAATATATACCCAATAAGAGTAAGTTACCTACGGAGCCGTGGAGTACGGAGCCGTGGAGGGGACAAACGGCTCCGTACTTATTCAGTTAATCTCGACATCGTTATAATAAAACCCTAAAAAATCTAGATGAAATTTGCACTGCCGAATGTTTATTAATTTCGATAACTTCCGCTGTTTGTGGAATGTCGGATATTGATTACTTGCACAACACCCGCATATCGGGCACATCACACGCAATATTGCTAATGCATTGATTGTTATATCGAAGATAATAGAGGACGATGGGTGGGGCTGGGGGGGGGGGGGGCCTCATAAACACCTGCTTATACCCGAACGATTGACAGATGTCAGACAAAATCACAACATAATGTTGCCTAGCCAATCATAGCTGCCGTTTCAGTCAAAGTGCGGTTGGTGCAGAACAATTGGTTTGGGTTTTCCTCTTAAAGTAAAACAAAGCTGAGCATAATCACAAAACATTCCTTTCTTTACACCGATCGTTACAAATCACACAACGAATCCGTATTCAGCTATTTAATCCCAGGCCTGAAAATTCCAGTTAATATTTTGGTACAACTCATCATATCGAGGCCACTTCCTCGTCCCGGCTTTGTTTGTGAAAAGCAGTAATTTTGTGCAGATTTGTCGAAAAAGGAAGATATAATGGCTCGCACCCCAGTCCAGGCAAAAAAGAAGAAGGTAGTAGTAAAGGTAATGTTACAAACTGATATCGGGTTTCATCAAACGTTATGTGGATTGGGGCTGCATTCAAAATTCTGTCCCCACAGTCACTGCGAAAAAACCCCCAGCACATTCGTGAAAAATATGGTTTCTCTGTTTATTTGAGAATCACACGTTTCGAGAGAAATTTGTTGTGGAGACTACATATGGATTATAATCACTTGAAAATGATATTTTGCACAAAATAAGCATCAATGTTAATGTTAAATATCGAGGTATATTTTTCTCTTTGTTTGCAAGCATAAATTAATGAATAAGGGGAGGTAACTTGCTTGTCTCTTGCGATGTTTTGTGCCATCAAAGTTATGTAATAGATTGATTGAACTCTGTAACAGTTAAGCAGGTCAGAGCAAAGGACTAACTGGGAATCCAAGTTTGGATATTGAAATATATCCTAATTGGGATATTTTGACCGAATTTCATACTAAACCGCAATGGCGAATTTCGGCATACAAAAACAAGATAGAATTTACTTCACAAAACTACCAACATGACCAATGCGACTATAATTTTGCTGACTTTTTCTCGCCGAAGTTATTCTCTCTGATATTGAAATTATGTGCATTATTTTTTCGTGTTGTTGCTGCAGTATACTTCCCATCAATCACCACTGTTGTATGTTTTAAAACAAAAAGAATAACTATAGAGAATATGCCAGCTTGAAATATGGAAGTATAAAAAAAAATATCAAAAGTGGGATATTTTATCCCAATTGGGATATATATCCCAGTTAGTCCTTTTCCCTGATAAGGTTGTTGAAGGATATTTAAATGTCAAAGTTGCTGAGTTCATGCCTACCAGCAAGAAATGTTAAAGTGTAGATTATTTATATGCAAATATCAAGTGAAGATTAGAAAATTATAGTGGGGATGTTCTAATGAGAAAATCGTGATTTGCTTGAAGAGAATTTGTGTCCATCTCACATTAATCATCATTCACAGGATCTCAAGACGGGAAAGGCATAGGAATGATACACTCTCAATGTTCCCTGACTAGTTATGGAGGCAGGCTTTTAGCTAGAAATTTTAAACAGGGAGTCTCAATTCCATATTTTACAAGGTTATACTGAAAACAAAGATAGTCTCATTCCTATCTCCCCCATGTTCCATATCAGAAATTTAGGGAGTCTCCTCTTGAAAGTGGGGGTTTCAAAGACCCTAAGACTCATAGATAGCTAAAAGCCTATACTGAGAATTTGAAACTGCAGTCCTCTCATTGCTAATCTCATGAAAGTTATTCAACACAGAAGAGGCTTGCATGTAGTAATGGAGTTCCACCAGAGAGGCAATACCTGTGTGATCTGTATGATATCCTGATTAATGAAAAAATGGGGCAAAAAAAAATAATAATAATAATGTAATAAAACAGAAATCAATACAATGTGGTAATTAGTCCAACTTGGGATGTTTGGATTGTTCTGTTCATGTACAGTAAATTTACTTGTGATAATCTGTTATTGGTTTAATAAACATATGCCCAAAAGATGGTGATTGTTTTGTCTTCTTGTTACTGTTGTGAGATTTCATACTATTAAACACTCTCTTATCTTGTTATACATACAGGAGGTGAGCTGGCAGAGAGGAAGACCGCCCAACTCCGTACTTTCACTTTAACATTTTAATATTGTCCATTTTTATACAGAAACACCACAGCTTAATACTGTGTGATTGGCCTCCTCGAAAGTCTGACCCAGTAGATTGTGACAGCTGTCTGTCATGATGAACCGAATAACCCAGCTTGAAACTTAGTGCCTAGCTTGAACCAAAAACAAGGGCTATGTGATAAATTAGAAATTCTACCCCAAGTTACCGGTTCCTCATTCTCGTAATTGACAGTGCAGTTATATTACCGATACTTTGATCGAACATGATAATCACTGTTGCATTTACAGGAAAGTGACTGAGGAAATAAGAATGCTGGACATATACGGTACTAGTAGATTGTCCTCATTCTTTTGGAGAAACGCCATTGATCAATGGAAGATGTTTCAGAATTTGACTTTGACTCCTAATTTGCAATTTATTGACAATATCCAAAACCTGCTCAATGCCTGCAGCAAAGCAAAATGTTGACTTGGTCTGATAAGGGAGATGCTAATATTAGTGGTCATTTGCAGTGCTTCATTCAAAACTGGAGAAAACATTGATGTGATAAATGTACATTGAGCCATTGAATCTTGGCCATCTATTTGTCTTGCTGTATTTATGTTCATGATGGGTTACAATTGTGAGACTAATCAGAACACCTGTTTGGGGGATCCAACTCTTGTGCCATCTACAGCATTTACTCCACTGTTACATGTGCAATCTATAGTATATTAGCTTTGCATATGGCCATTATCAGGATTATGTGTAGAAGCAATTTTGAGTGTATGGCATTGCAAGTTCGTGTTACTGAATGTATGAGGATGACTTGGCTTGCATGCTAAATATGTTATTATGTTGTGCAGTTAATCTACACTTGACCCCTGCTGTAAAACTGACCGGCATATAGGCATTGCAGCACCGTCTTGTCGAATCTGTTAAAGCAAATGCAGTAAAGTACAAATGTATGATACAGGTATGTTTGTAAAAAAAACCTTCGTCAATTCCCGGTTATTGTTACCCGAGATAGTGGGGAATATCAGTACTGTAGCACATTGCTCCTGTTGCTGGTGAAGAAATCTTGAACCATTATGTGACAAGCTGGAAATTGCTTCTAACATGAGGTGGGAATTAGGTTACCAGTACACTACTGCCATACCGAGACTGACCAGCTGTGGACTCCAGACAAAGTTGATCTTGAACTTAATCCATTCCTATATTTGTGTTACTTTCATCTACTCCAGATGATATCTTCGAATCCATGCCAGTTGATAACACAAATTGGTTGATTGTGAAGATGTTGAATGAAGGCTGATACTATTTTGATGGTAGGACCATGGTGATGATGGTGAACTTCTGGAATTGCTACTTATCAAAGATTAAGTAGGATCATAGGAAATTCGATGATTCAACGATCTACATATTTGCAGGAAAATGCCTGATTGATCTTTATGTAATAAGTACACCTTGATTCGACATGTCCTTACACACATACATGCCCAAATAATTTGTGTAAGAAATACTGACATAGACCAGTCTACAACATGAGAAACAACGGGAGCCTCTGTCCGTGTTCTGGTCAGGTCACTGCTACTGAAGGTAAAGTCATCTAACAGCACATACAAATACATTGACATATTTGATGGTACCGTGATACTGTAGTCCACTACCTACATCTACATGTATTAATGCCAGTTAAAATTTAATTAGTATTCATATCCAATGGTTGCAAGGATAACAATTTCTTTGATAAAGTACAGATACTCAGGATTTCCGGAGAGGGTAATTTCCTATGCTTAGAGGGCTCTGCAGTCGACATAGTAAAATAAGTTAACGTATGGTTTGACCTTGGAACATGGGTCTTTCACAGCCAATGACTCCCCGCTATTGACACCCATGATAGTAGTGCTGGATAGTTATTAAATCCTGTGTGGCATTCCAACCCACGACCCTCGAAAGTTTGACACCAAGTGACCAGCTGGATATATGCAAGCAGCTGGACTCTTGAGTCGCTGTCACCTTGGCTGTCCTAGTCAGTGGATGTAGATAATGAAAGCTTTGATGCTGTATGAATGAAAGGATCCCCATCCTGCAGTCGTATCTGTGCTTTGCCAAGAAAATATTCTCCTAAAATCAATTCAGTGTTATGTATGTATAAGCAGTTATGTACTGTTATGTCCCTGGTGATCAGATATATTCATGCCAAATGACCACGAAGATCATTTCAATTTGCCCAAGAGCAGATGAAAACTCACATGTCGATGTTTCCGCATCACCGTAGTAGTTTCCGTCATAGTGGATATCAGACTGATTGTGTCCATTGGTGGAGAAGTGAACATATCATCACTTACAGAGAAAGGTGTGAGCATCAGATCCATTGTAGAGGCTGTGAGAATTTGCAGGTCAAAAATTGTAAATTTTAATTTTTTCAGGGCATGGCACTGCAAAGATCTTGAATTGAACAAACTAGGCCTCTGTTTTTTTAACTATATACTATTTAGAGATGTTTTGATTCATTTTAATTGCTGTTGCTTGTAGTACTGTAGTTTAATGTAACAGTAATCCATTGGTAATATCCCGCAGAATGGGCTGTCACATCTTGTGTAGATTTCCAGGGTTCTTTGATCCTCGCTCGTCCAGGTTGCAGATCGCTTGATTGAAGCTTGCCCACATTTGCTCACCACCGTTTCAACTGTCGCAGGCTGCAATAGTATTGCAGAAATGCCAGCTGCCCATTGGTACATTGTATCAACATGGAACGTCCGTCTTGAAGAGAAGGTCTAATGACCTGTGAAGAAGTCCAGCTACAGCTGAGCTGCTTTCAATCTTGTTGAACAGAAAGCATACCATATTTACAAGCCATCTGGTTCATTTCGCTGACCGACTGAAGAAACTGAAGGATCTTCTGCGGATAGGAAGTTAATATTTGATTGTGAAGTCAAACCCTTAGCAATCCATTCTTATTGCTCTTATTGAAAGTAGAATCAGATGCGATAACAAGCACGGCTACAACCAACCAATTAGACCAGCCGAGAACTGAAGACAGATTCCCAAGGTGCAATTTGTCTGTGTGGATAGACCAGAGCGAACACTGAAAATGTGCTTTCTGAAGTTTTATTGGAAGGCTCAGCTGTATCAGGAGTCCCGTCAGTATCATGGGGGTCATGGGAAATTTGTTTGCATACCCACTGTTGACTGCTCTCTGCTCTAATTTGATGGTAAAAACACTTGTTACTGTATAACTGGACGAAAAGTTCGATCATTTCTTCACAAAGAGAGATACCCTTAATACTTATTTCCTGGTTGAAGCTGATGTACCAACTTTGCATTTTTGGCACTCGTGATAATGGGGAAAAATCTGTGGTCCCCAATAACAGAGTTAAAGAGCGGTTAAATTGTGCCATCCATTGGGAACTGTCATAAACTATGGCTCTGAACTGAACAAACCAGTGCATGTTGCAAACAAATACACAAACACCGAAAATTTCCTTGAAACCGGGCTGTATTAGGCTGATACACTTGCCTCTTATAATATTATATCACAGATAATTACTAAATGGATATTTGTGATAGACTTTTAGCTCAGTGCCTAGTCTGTGCTGTCCTCTTGAATTGAGGATTATAATAAGGGACAAGTGTAACAATTTGCCCTACAGTATTGAGCAGACATTCGACCCTGTCATTTTGACAAAGCTGGCTGATCGACTACAGGCAAACTCTTATGTGCAGATTACTTGTCCCTATTGAGATACTGACTTAACTGAGGGAATATTGCTCCTGTTGCAGTGATTATTCACACATTCTACAAGTTTATTCCTATTCTCTGGAAAATGAATTATTGACAAAGGTTGAATGTCCATAATAGCAGGTGTAGATTGAAGTGAACTGGAGTTCTGTCAGTCACTATGATCCCAACCCATGTTTAGTGTTTTACATGTGAGTGATTCGTTCAACACATAATTCTCTGTACCCTTTCCACACATACAGACTCCGGCCCCACCTAAGGTAGAGCCTGTAGAAGAACCGGAACCCGAAAATGTGGAGGAACCTGAAGAAACTGAAGGTATGCGATTCTATAAGAACACAAAAAAAGCTCAGTCTTTGGATAATTTTAAAATGTTTTCTTCACTCCAACTTTGTCACATGATCACCAAACTCATCAGTGATCAGTCGAATCTGTGACTCTCATATGAACTTCTGACAGAATATAAAATCTTGTTTGCTGTCGGGTTGTCTCATTGGCTACCAAGACTTGGTCAGAAGACATCCCTGGCACAAAGTTCCCTCTTTAATTGCTCAGTAGACACTGGATAACAATAGTCAAAGTGAAATGTACTTTGCCCAACTGATATTACCAGGGTGACAAATCTGTATTTGTTTCTTATTCCTTCCAGATCTCGAAATGGAATCTGCTGATGTAGTCGGTGAACAGGAGGAGGAAGAGGCCATGGAGGGTGAAGGGGGTGATGGAGGTGATGAAGAGGAGGAAGTTGCTGGTGATGAGGTTGAGGAGGAGGAGGCGGGAGGTGCAGAAGAGAATGATGGAGGTTGTGATGAGTATTACATAACATAAATCCCAGATTGATTCTGCATTAATATAATATATGCAGAAACAGTGAAACCTGTGTATACTGACCATGTTTGGGACCAGATTATAGCGTTTGTTTTGACTGGATCAAGGTTCAGAATGCTTTAAATTTAAGTATTGGGACCATGGATACAGTAATCCCTTCAATAATTCAATCACAGTTGATTATTAGAGGGATTACCGTAATGTCAGAATTTAGAGGTTGGTCGGTTTACCCAGGTTTTGGTTTCCACCGTTTTCACTGCATTTAACAGTATTACAATAATCTTAATGATGCTGCCAATATCTACCAGCAACATAGTAAGCAGAACGGGGATCGAATAGGCCTGATGACGGAGGCCCCCAACATCCATGACAATTATATCCAACTTCTATCTCTTGATGCAATGCAGGCCCCCAACATCCATGACAATTGAATGGTTGGTAGGGATCGTTCTACAATTCAATCAGCCTATCACCTCCCTCATGTAACGTGACATCAACTTAATTGTCAGCATGAGATCCCTGGCCTGGCACAGTTGGAAGAGCAAACTTTAATTTGGTGTATCGGGTTACATCTAGGACTTTATGCCTTTTGGTACATGAACTGTGGTTGACAATTTAATTAGTTTCATGTTACATAAGCGATGCTACTGTAGTGTTCTGGAAAAGTGATCACCTGTAATGCTGATGAATAAATGCACAATTAATCACGTGGTTGAAAGAGGTATAATATGTCATCAGGGTTCAGGACCATTACATTATTAACAGTGAAAGTTATTTTCTCTTAATCCTTTCACCGATTTTTTCCTGTTTAAAGATGTATACCTAGCCTATATAAAGCCAAACCCCTGGGGTAGTTTGGTTCAAGCTTGTACCTGTATGTGTCCTCACCATTTAACATATTTCAGATTGGTATTGCAAAAATAATTGGACAGTCTCATCTGACATTTATATACACGCACATGTCATAATATTATTGTCATGAGTCCAGCTTTGTATTGGTGTTTATTTATGGGGTCATTTTCAAAGTGATATTGTGATTTGAGTGGGTGTTTGCTAAGTAATACATTCCAGTCTGTAATATGAATCTAAATTATCTGTTCTCCAGATGAGGAAGAGGAGGAAGTTGAGGGTGAAGAGGTTGAGAATGGTGAAGGGAAGAAACGGAAGAAAACTTCACCCAAACAACCTGCGGCAAAGAAACAGAAAGTCGAGAAACCAGGTAGCTTATTTCAGCATTCACTGTGATGGAATGGGATGATTGACTGTAAAGTGTTGAGTTGATATAAAAGTTATAACATCTCATTTTTTCACAGATTCTGATAGACAAACAATTAATTGCCTTCTTTTATTCATGGAACAGTTGTTCAATCATACAATACTGTCAGATTCACCTTCGCTCAACCAGTAGACAAAGTAATACAGCGTTCATCAAATTTTTGTCCATTTCAGGAGCATTATTGCCATCAGTAGAATGCTCTGTTTAGGCTCTAGAATAGAATTGAGTAAATCCTCAATTTATGTGCATGAGTATGTGCATGATTTTGAACCATTCTGGTCAACTTCCTCTTCTGGTAAATTTGATCACCCTCAGTGGAATGTGTGGATGACCTGGGCTAACCTGGTTATACTGACTTGTATTTCAGTCCGGATGAAGGTGTACATGAGGAGCACACCTGAGGACCTCTTTGAAGAGTTACTGGAGACACACCTGAAGGAGAGTGATATCAATGTGAAGGAACTCAAGAGAAGCACAGAGGCCGAGTGGTGCCTGTAAGTTAACATACACAGACTCCACCCCATTCACACCTCTACTCCATTTTCCCGTCCAACTCATTACACTAAGGCGTAACAAAAAAAATTGTTGGTTTCCGGGAACCCGACCGACCGTAAGAATGCCGAAATGGCAATGCTTTTTTTTTTTTTTTATAAATCTGCGGGAAGAGTTATTTCCCTTGGCCGAAATTCAAGAATAGTTATCTCCCTTATCATCGCACATGCGCCCAGCGCACTGTCGCCATGCGGCATGGCCGCCCGCCAGAACAGCTCCGGTGTTGGTTTCCATCTATCCCATTGAGGAATACGGACAAAGGAATTATTGTCTGTTATTAGCGACGAGTTGTTTGTGAACTTATTCCATCATTGTCAAATACAAGGCTGTAACTGCCGTTGTATAGAGTCGGAAGTACTGATTCAAGGAGCGCGACTTTTTGATGGTGAACGAATGGAACTGTCAAATTCAGAAAACGAAAGCGTAAGACGCATTTCTGAGGAGTTTGGACTAAAACATTTTTTCTTCACCTGCTTGAACAATCACTGCGCAGAAAAGTCTCAGAAACTGAGTGCTTTTGACATTTTAATGTCAAAAGAGGGGACGTTACCAGATCAACGTCAGGTATTTAACTCATTCGGTACCGTAAGCGCCATTTGGCGTCACAGATCTGGGCCTCCTCAACCCCATAGACGCCATATGGCGCAAAACATAACTGTCGTGGGAAAATAGAATTTTCATATCTAAGCATTGTCAAATGTAATTAAAGGCCTATATGTTTATGAAGCTTATTTTCTCGCGTAACAATTTCTGAAATTTGGATTTGACTAACAGAGAAATTATTTCAAGATCGTTGTTTGAAAACGCAGATAAAAAATATAATCACGAAAATTTCCAAAATGAAGTCGGCCGTATACACCACCGTTGGAATTCTTATTTTCCTGGTCTGTTCAGGAAGAAATATCACGTAAACCATACATATATCGAAAGATAAGATCGCTATCTATCCGATTATATATAAAACATTTTCGTATTGAATGAAATATATAACGAAATAAAACTATAATCCGAGAAGAGCTCTTTGAGAACATCGCGCATTTTCGGCAGACATTTGCAAATGTTCAAATACCTGGAAGAATCATACGATTCCTTGAGAAATCTGACGAATTCACGAGATATTTTCTGTCAAATTTTCTGTCAAGGTACAGGTATATATCCATTGTTGAGAATTCCTACGATCGTATACGTTTGGTAAATTTATTTCCCAAATATTCCGCTATTGTCCGACACCAACTTGTCAGAATTTCGCACCATCTTTTCTGTTTTTATTTCTCCAAACAAACCCGCGATGAATGAGGCAATCCGATTGGCTCGCCTTGTGACGTGAACGCTCTTATCCAATCCACTTGCCCAAAACAGCGGGCTTATCAGAAAGATCGTTTCGTGAACACTGTTTTCAATCCAATCAAATCTTTCGTTTCACTGGCCATCCGATGGAGATTGTACTACGAGAAGAAAGCTGAATGAATGGGCTTTACAATGATACGTCATTCATTGAAATCGGTTCAGGGAAACGGAGCACGGACGCGATTGAATCAGACGAGAAAAAAAACCTTCTGCTTCATTATTTTGCGCGTAATATAATGACTATCAACAGAATTTCTACCAGATAAAAACTTTAATTTATAAGTTATATGTGGATGAAATAAAATGAGGAAATTATCATCTTTATCCAGGGAATGGATACTACAATCAGCTATAAATTTTACCAGCCAGAGATTACGTACATCTGAAACCAGACCATGACAATTTCGATGTTATTTTTGTTGAAGCATTTTTTTCAAACAGATAAAAACATTTTCATGAAATTTGCATGCATAATTTCATGTATATAATTATAAAAATAACACAAACACAATTTCTGATGCTTGTGTATTTCATGGAGATATAAAGTTTCAAATTTTATTCACTTTCATAAACAAAATATTTTTGAAATGAACTTTTGGTCGACAGCTTCTGTGATGGACATTTGTGCACTGCACACGTTGAGACTCGGCTGTGGAGCTACTGGTACTGAGGCCAGAAATGAGGCTCGGTACTGAATGAGTTAACAAACAATAAAGACAAACTGTTCAACGATGTCATTCAACACCTGTCAACAGGTCCGGGAAAAATGGCAAATGGGGTGATTCCGGCAAATTGGCCTGGTGGGTATATTATTCATAGTTGAAAGTGTTTACATATATATATATATTATTTTTTTTCAAGAATAAATAACTGGAGTTTTGAACTGAACACTTTCGGCGCCAATTTACAGGAGTTTGTTCCACTGACAAAATTGAAAATTTACTGTAGTTACGCTTATGTATTTTGTAGGAAAGTGAAATATGTTGACCTGTCAAAAATTATAAATCTCATGCATATAACTTGCCTATTTTGTGCCTTTCCCGCCGAAATTCATATTCTACTCATCAACACATGTTCATCCAAACAGAAGGGAGCCATCCACAATCTGCATTAAATTCTTGGTATTTCATAATTTTTTTTATTTATTTTTTTTTAATCATATGAGAGGTCATATCCATGATCATTCACCAGGCGGACTATAATCCTGTCTGGTGCCAGTCTGAGTGAGTTCCACTGATGGGTGATCAAAGTGAAAGCCAAGATATATCCCTGATATGATATAGAAAAATTCTGCCGAATACCCAGAATTCACTGTAGTGTAGATTGAAGATGGCTTTCTACTGTTTGGGTGAACATGTGTTGATAAGTAGAATATGAATTTCGGTGGGAAAGAAACAAAATAGGTATTAAAGTTATATTATGCATGAGATTTATAATTTTTGACAGGTCAACAACTTATTTCACTTTCCTACACAATACATAAGCGGAACTACAGTAATTTTTTTTACTTTGTCAGTGGAACAAACTCCTGTAAATTGGCACCAAAAGTGCTCAGTTCATAACTCCAGTTATTTATTCTTGAAAAAAAAATATATAAACACTTTCAACTATGAATAATATACCCTTGTCAGACCAACACTTCTTAAATAACTGATTTTCTCATGTAATGCAGACCTATCAATTTTAGAATCATGCATTCATTTTGTCAAAAAGTGGTGAAAACTGGGTACCAGTAAATTATAACCACAGAAAAAAATTAACATTTTTGACAAATCTCACACATTGGCACTGATTGGAGCTTTCAAAACTTGAGAGCTTCGGTGTAGGATCTGCCTGTCCAGCTATATTTACTAGTAGTGATCAGTTTAACTTTGTGTGGTATTTTACTGTTTTATTTACTGTTTTCATATTAAAGATTTTCTTTCGTTTAATAAAATATGTAGTTGTTTCTTTATTTTCTGTTGAAAGAAACTCTGCTTCACAAACCGGTCCAGATTCTGTAAACCATTATGGGTAATTTCCTCACTGGAAGAGGTTCGAGAATTAAAAAAAAAAACCGACCGACCGACCCTGGGAAATTTGAGCCCGTTACCGGAAACAAACAATTTTTTTTTTTTTTTTTAGGCCTAATATGTTCACCCTATTCATTCAGAGAAATACTTGGATTTCACTCCAATGACTACATTCACACATGCAACACTCTCGTGATTTTAAAAGAGTTACTATTGACCAGTGCTTGTGAAGCCATTCTTTTTACTCTGCATCTGATGCTAGAGATATGTTTCACTTTTCGATAAGCAGATATGTTTGACTGTATCTGAAACAGGAAGATGTTTGACTTGTTCTGAAGTGAGGGTATGTTTGACTTTATCTAAAGTAGAGATATGCTGGTCTGGATCTATGCTGCATTTAACAGTATTCCAGAATACTCCGTCACAATAATCACATCTTAGTTTGTTTTCTAACAGCTTATATTTGAAGAATAAAATTATATTTTTCAAAAATCCATGTCAGAAAATGACTTTAAACCAGAGCTTTTGTTGACTTCAATAAACCAGAGTTATGTTTGACTTTGTTAAGCCAGAGCTATGTTTGACTTTATTTGAAACCAGAGATATAATTCACTTTATCTAAAGGTTTGGTGAGCTCATTCTGGAGAGCCCTGAAGACAAAGTGAAGGTTGAATCCATATCGTGCATAGTAGACTCAAAGGAGATCAAGCTAGAGGAGATTCCGGAAGTGCCTAAATCAGACTCAGATAAGCTTGATGCAGGTAAATTCTACTTTCACTTTCTGAATGGATCTATTAATTTATTATGGTTAGCTATTCCATTGGGCCATTCCTCGGGGTCCAGGTAAGAAGCATGCCACATTTGCTCCAAAATCTGTCTTGAAGCACTTTTGCAGGGACATACTTCACATATTTTTGCACTCCGAATATAAATGACAATTCTGTTATTCAATGAAACCATAAAATTGCTATTGAATCGTCAAGTTATCAATTGCTGTAGTTTCATTAACTTGTACATCTACTATTTTTATTTCAGCTGATGAAAATATCTTGTTTGTCCGAAATATTGTGAAGACGTGTACAGAAGACAACATAAGGAAACTTTTCCCTGACTGCATAGATTTCCGCCTGCCCACCAGGAATGGAAGGAACAGAGGGTAATGAGTTTGAGAAATATGAAGAAAAAAATTTAAAGTATGTTGGGATATTGACAATCTAATTAACTTTTGGAGTTTACAGATTGATTTTTACCTAATTACCAGCAGTTGGACTAACCCAATTTATGCCCATATCACTCCAGCTGGATGGCACTCTGAGCAGAAAACAGCCGCAACAGTAAAGCTATAGATCTGAAATTTTGCAGCCGCACTACCATGCCCTTACCTCCCCTTTCTCTTCTACTGTCGGGATCCCTGATAAACGGCTTTGCTGAACGTACTGATCCATCAATGACATCGCCTACTCTTGTCAGCCAATCAAGTGGTTCACTTTGCTCTGTTCAAATCAGAGATCACAGGGGTCGACAAGCACTGACCCAAGACTGCCCGTGTTCATCACTGATTGTTCAATTGTATACAATGCTGATTACATCATCCAGTCAGAATCAACGTTTTTCTCTTTTTCTGCAGTTTTGCATTTCTGCAGTTCAAATCGAAAGAGGCTGTACAGGAGGTGATGAAAAAGAAACAGGGAGTAGATCTGCTAGGGAAGAAACTAAGACTGGGTCCTTACTCATCCAGCGGTAAGAAAGGAGTGGAACAACAGGAGGAGGGACAAAAGGATCAGACAAAGCAAGTGAAGACTCCAGAGAAAGCCCGAGCTAAAGGTGACTTGATTATTCTCTTATTATTACTACAGTGAAACATGTCTACATGGAACTACATTGTGCAGTTAAACCGGAATCCTCTCCATAGGAGCTAAAGTAGTGCGTGATTAAGGTTGCGCTAAAAAACCCCAGATTTTCTGGAAAAAGTATAGGGGATATTTGATTTGAAGTGATTGTTGATATATTGATAACACTGAACAGATTGTTCACAAAGTATAACTGATTTAAACGCCACTGACATTTTAGTGACAAGTATGTTAGATTGTGCAGAAACAATTTATTTATTGTCTCTATCGAATAAAACTATTCACAAAGAGAGGAAGTTTGGAGATCAGAGTCTAGATTATATACACTTACTACTCCTCTGATAGACTGAATACTGGCATAGCTCCTGAAGCCGATATTATTAGTTATACAGTTTGTCAGTGATCCAATACAGAAATATATTTGACAATGTTGTATGTTCCTCATTTCAGATTCAAATGGAGACACCAGTCAGAACCGTGTTCTTTTTGCGGGGAATCTGTGCTATGAGACGACTGAAGACAAGATCTTGCGAGTCTTTAGAACAGCCGTGAATGTCAAGATTCTCAGGTTTGGCAACACAGGAAAATCTAAAGGGTGAGTTTAGATGGTGGACCATGTAAACTGAACATTGCATGTGAATACAACTTCATCTCTTAGGCTTCATTATAGTCTGCAATTTTGAGTAATTTTATGTGTATGTATATGCCTTTATGCTGTCTGAGGATGAAATAAAATCAACTGAGCGAATTAAACAATGATAAATTCCCTACCAGACTTGCACAGACAGAAAAGGCAATTCAATATTTCTCAAAATAAGCCGCAGGATTCAAAACCATCTGCTTGGATCAATTTCAACCACAAAAATATTAGTTCTCATCATTGCAACTTTAAAATAGTTACTAGTTTCAAAAACATCTTTGTATTCTATTTTGTTGCTCGATTTATATACTTTCAATTTCTTCAGGGTTGCATTCATTGAGTTCAAGACCCCATTGGGAGCCAAGAAAGCGATTGAGAAGTTCAAAACGGCTACAATTGATGGCCGCAAGATCAATCTGGAGTATGCAGATTCAGATAAATTCAAGTGTAAGTTTATTATAGAACTTGACTTTGATTTGGTGAAAGCCCTGTCCTCAATTAAATAGGTGCTACTGAACTTAAGCTTTATGAGCTCCTCTTTTGAAAGTTCAATTCTGACAAATTTGCCTTCATTTTATTGTAACCTTATTGGACATGTACTTGAATTAACGCACACTTAATATTGTCAGAACTTGGTCTTCGCTGAGAATTCTTGCCTGGCTATTATGTACAAGAAGCATACAGAGGGAAGGGGGTGTCAAAAATCCCAGATTATGAACATACATACTTTATGGATGCTCCCTATTGATGAAATAGTTAATTTTGAATGAGAAAGTTTATCTAATCCACTTCATGTTAATAAAAAAGTGTTCTTCAAATTATCCAATATGCACATTGTTTCCTTACAGCAGTTCACATATGTTAAGAAGCTCATGTTCTACTGTATTCTACGTTTCAGCTGGGGAAGGTGTTCGTCCATCGAATCCTGACGATGTGCGTAAACTATCCGGTGGGAGAACTTTGTTAGGGGGAGGAGGAGGAGGAGGAGGAGGAGGGGGAAGGTTTGGGGCTGGAATGGGTGGTTTCCAGGACCGTACTCCTATCCGTTCTCTCCTCGATAATTACGGCAGATCCATGGAGCTGGAAGACGAATACAGTCGTAGAATGGGAGGCATGATGGGAATGGACACTGGAATGGGAGGAGGAATGGGCGGTGGAATGGGCAACCGGATGAACATGGGTTTGGACTCCGGTCTCGGCGGCATTTCCAGCAGCATGGGCCTTGACAGAGGACTAGGGGGACGCATGGGTCTGGAAAGCAGTCTCGCCAACCGTATGGGCCTGGACAGTGGACTTGCTGGACGGATGGGACTGGATACAGGCATGGGCGGTCGGATGAGCGGTGGATACGGGAATCGTATGGGACTTGATGCTGGCTTGGGAGGACAGATGGACCTGGATAGTGGGATGGGAAGTAGAATGGGCCTGGACAGCGGATTAGGCGGACGGATGAGCCTTGATGGTGGAATGGGCAACAGAATGGGTCTTGATACTGGATTTAGATCTGGGAGATTAAGTCTTGACAGTGGGATGGGAGTTCTTGACTCTAGCTTTGGGGGTCGAATGGGATTAGATACCGGAATGAGTGGATTTGGGGGTCATGTCGGGGCTATGGATGTTGGAAGAAGTAATATGGGTGGGGGAAGAAGTAATATGGGTGGGGGAAGAACTAATATGGGTGTGGGAAGAACAAATTTGGGTGGTTACAGTAATAACCGAGGAATGAACACAAATCGGAACAGACAACTCAATCAGAAAGGGTGGTAAGACCCAGACACTCTCATCTTACCTTCTGTAGACAGTGGTATACCACCAATAACCAATATTATTATCATTTATCTTTCCTGTTGCCATTTTTGGTGGTATAGTCCATTATTTAAATGTATAACTTCATTCGCTTCATTCAAATCCTTGTTAAACATAAGTGTGCTATTGGTGACGGAAACAGGTATGGTCAGATTGTTTCTGCAATTGTAGAAATCCCACCCACTGATCTTTTCTGTAGAGCTTTTTGCCACAGCCCAGCCTGGCTACGGCATCATAGTATACGGACAGTCCCCAGCTTATGTATATTCCCATTGTACTCTCATCCACAGATTTCCAAAGGGATATTATCCTTGTCCTTTTACTGTTGCTTATATCATGGTTGAAGATCATATTTTAAGAGAGTTTTTGTTAGAAGTGTTCGTTTTATCAGGTGGATACGCCTCACCAATTTTGACAATTCTTGTTACCATGAAGAGACAATTGCTGTTCTTCAGGAGTTGTATGTTTTTGTATTGTCAGTCTGTCTGCCACAATCAATTGTAGATACATAATTGTATCATTTAATCATGGATACATAACGTTATATCTAACAAGTCTCTGGTTATATTACATCAGTTAGTTGTCATTCATAATGTGGCATTGTAATCTATTGTGCTGTCTCAGCTAAAAATCTTTGTCTGATCATGAGTGTGGACATTAAAATACAATTATTGTGTAAATAAAGGAATTTTGTTTCTTTTTCATGGAGTTTCACTGCGAAAATTATCATATATGTCTGGCTGTTGGAGGGTAAGAATAACGAGACAATGCATACAATAGCCAAGTCTGGGGACAATAATATGTCTAGACTTGACCCTTTTCAGCTGCACAAAGAATCCGACAATAGCTTCCTACACCAAGTATCTGCTCTGGTGAAAGATGGTAGTCTAGAAGTCAAATAGTTGAGGAGCAATTTTGAAAAGTGACATAACCATATCCATAACATCAGAAGTTCATCCACTTCTGATAACATCTTTAGGATATTAAACATAGTGACCCACTCGGGTCGACTAAAATGTATGTTTTCAACACAGTTTATACGCCTTTCGGCGGACGTATTATGTGATGACGGTTTCGCTATGTCCGTCGTAACGTAGGTCTGTCTGTCTGTCCGGCTGTTCATGTCCGGTCATTATCTGGGATATTTTAATATCTATAGTTCAATTTTTTTGTGAGTGGATCTCAATACCCAATACGAGGAGACTATGTGTTTGCCTACCAGAATGGTGGTCGAGGTCAAAGGTCACTGGCCTGAAAATCGGGAGAAATGGTTGAATCTTTTTTGTCTTCAAGTTTTTAATCCGAAGTTGCAATTTTTGGTGAGTGGATACGCTAGGTGGTAATGATGTGTCGCATACCAAAATTGAGGTCGAGGTCAAACGTCAATGTGGCCAAAGAATTGGGAAATCATTAATAGTTTTTACTCCTCCGGCAAAATTTTGCCCGAAGGGTATTATCATCGGCGTCGTCTGTCTATGGATATATCTCAAGAAGGATTAGTCAGGTATTTTAACTTCATACCACATATGCATCTGGTGAAGTCAGAAGCCTATTGAAAATGACTGACCTTGAACTATTTTATCAAGGTCAAATTCTAGTATTTGCAATATTTTTTGAAGGATTAAAGCTAGTCTCCAAATTCATATTACAAATGCAACTGTTGATTAACTCAAAGCTTATTCCAGTTGACTGACGACCTATTTTTATACGCAAAAAGGCGGACGTATTATGTGATGGCGGGTTCCATCCGTCTGTCCGTCCCCCGTGTCCGATCTATATCTGGGACAGTTTTCTATCTACAGTTCTAATTTTTGATGACTGGATACCCTATGGAGAGACGATGTGTCACGTACCAAAATGAAGGTCGAGGTCAAAGGTCACTGGCCTAAAAAACAGGAAATCTATGAAGTGTTCGTGTCCGGTCTATATCTGTGAACGTTTTCTATCCACAGTTGCAATTTTTTGTGAGTGGATACGCCAGGTGGAAATGATGTGTCGTGTACCAAAGTTGAGGTCAAGGTTAAAGGTCACTGTTGCCTAAAATCAGGAAATCATTGATCATTGACAGTTTTCTATTTACAGTTCTAATTTTTGGTGAGTGTATGCCCTAAGGGGAACGAGGTGTTGCGTACCAAATGTAGGTCGAGGTCTGGTTAGTGTGACCTAATAATCAGGAAAACATTAAAAATTTATATTTTTTGTGAGTGGATTCAATAGGTGGAAATGAAGTGTCGCATACCAAAAATTAGGTCAAGATCAAAGGTCACTGACCCCAAAATCAGGAAATTATTAAAAATAACATTTTTTTGTGTTAGTAGATACATTAGGGGGACACGATGTCACATACCAAAATGTAGGTCAAGGTCACGGTGACCCCAAAATCGTGAAATTGTTAAAAATCATGATTTTTTGTGTCCATTGAGAAATTACGGGGAGACGGTTTGTCATGTACCAAAATTTAGGTCAAGGTCAAGGTCACTGTGACCCAAAACTCCGGAAATCATGATTTTTTGTGTACATTGAGAAAAGACTAGGTGTCGTGTACCAAAATTTAGGTCAAGGTCAAGGTCACTGTCCCCAAAATCAAGAAATCATTGTCACATTTTCATATGCCTGTCGAAGACGAGGTCGTGTAATGCGATGTTGCGTTCTGTCCATTCATCCATTAACATTTGTTATCCATGCGATATCTCTAGTTTCAAGGTAAGGATTTGTACCAAACTTTGAATATACCTTACTCGCATGGCAAAGAGGAGACATACATTTTGAGATCAGTTTGTCAGAGGTCAAGGTCACAGTCCCCCAAAACTGAATCAAGTTTAGCTGACTATATGTGTTCGGTTGGAATATTCAAAGTTCTTTGATATAACATGAAGAAATATAGCTAGGCTTTTGAAATGGCGATGACCCAAAGGTGTGCTGAAGATGACTGACCCTGACCTATTTTATCCAGATCTGATTCTATTTAGTGCAACATTTCATTAAGGATTATATCTACATTGTTCAAATTTATACCACATTTGCCTGGACCTGAAGTCTATTGAATATCACTCATCTTGACCTATTTTTTAAAGGTCAAATTCTATATGTTAAGTCTAAGCTCTCTGAATTAATGTTCCATATGCAATTAAGTTAGAATAGACCAGAAAAATATTGGACATGACTAACCTTGATATATATTTCCAAGATCAAATTACTTTGAGCTGATTTTGACCTACATAGAAGAGTATATCAAGAGATAACAATATGGTCATGCACTACCAGAACCGCAGCGCCAAATATTTCACATTAATTTAAGTCCTTGGCAAAAGCTGATCTGGCTCAATTTTATATGTATATATAAAATGAGAGAACTGCAGTCAACTCTTCCAGATCACATTTCTCTTAACCTACACTAACTCGTCTAAAAATACATCTTATGCATTGCATGGTTGCTGAATGTAAACAATAAGTGATATCTGAGGGGTATTGGAGCCCATTGGGCTATTTTCTATCTATAGTTCAAATTTTTGGTAAGTGAATACCTTAGAGGGAGGCAATGTGTTGCATACCAAGTGTAGGTCGAGGTCAAAGGTCACTGTGGCTTCACAAATGCCCGTCAAAGACGGTTGTATATTGCAATGATGAGTTCTATCTGCCTTTCCTTCCATTTGTTGTCCGTGCGATATCTCCAGTTCCAAGGTATGGATTGGTACCAAAATTTAGGTATATCCTACTCGTGAAGCAAAGAGGAACCCTGTTCATTTTGAGGTCAATATTCAAATGTCAAGGTCACAGTACCCCAAAACTGAATCCAGTTTGACTTGTTAGGTTGGACTTTTCAGAGTTTTCTCCCCTACATGTATATCGCATTGGTCCTGTAGAGTTGTCGCCCCTGTTTGATACATGTATGAAACATACATTCAGTTGTGAAATAACAAGTGAGAAATGACTACATTGTAGTCAAAACCTGCGGCAGTGGCAATAATACAGTGAAAGACATATCAGCAGAGGTAGTGGTAATTGTAGAAAAAAGTGCCATCTGCCAGTGTTTTATGCCAAGGGATGTAATTTTCAACTTGTAACCCACAATTGTAGGGATTGCGTAATAGTTCTGATGCCATATATATATATTCACTTTCCCCATTCAAAATCTGACGATTTTGACTCTGCCGTTCCGTCTATACTGAATTGACAGACGAACTCACCATGATCGCTTTGGCAATGTTTTGGTACAAATATCGTATATGCGAAGTTTCAAAACATTCGGTTCAGTCGTTACCTTTTGCAAATCAAAAAGGCTTTCAAACATTTGCAAATCCAAATAAATTTCGAGGATTTAGTCATAGCGCGAAAATCTGCGCTCTTCAGTCCCCCTTCTCGCTTAATTTGCCGATCAAAATGGAAAATTTATATTTCCTTCAAAGTTATTTTTCAATAAATTTAGTATCGGGTCTATCACTTCGATCTGTGAAACTACGGAATGGGATTTAAGGCTTTATCGAACAGGCATAATGACACTTTTTCACTATTCAAATTGAGGCCTGTCTTGATATTCGATTAAAATAATTAATTAGGTTTCTGCATTTACGTTCGTTATCATCTGCGAACTAAATTCCTTGCCACTCTTTTCCACGCAGCAAGTCAATACCAAGACATGGTTTGCTTCTTCTATATAAATGATTAACTATTTCATTCTTAGGAAATATCATCTCATCTGACATGTTCGGCCAAGCCTTTTCGAAGGTTGCTAATTTTATTAATTTCTTTTCTTTAAAATCAAATTCTGCAAACAAGAAACATTTCTAGTTAGTATTTATGGATATCATCCTATACTCAATTTGCGAATATGTTTGTCATTTCGAAGGTGATTCAAGTGCGAAGTTTCGGGGCTAGTTCACTAAACAAGGTCTGTGTGTAAGAGAATGATGTCGAATTCTCGTTATTATCTTTTGATACATCAAATTGTTGCATTCGTGAAAATGACCGCCAAGTTAAAGTCGATGCGAAAGGTATCTAAGTATCGAAATCAAACTCGAACACCCCTCCAGGAAAACAAAGGCCCTAGATTTTGGCCACGAGGTCAACATCTATGGCCAGTATCTGCTATATATGACGTAAACTGATTGACAAAGTAACGTAAATTTTGTATAGAACCAGTAAATTCTAGCAGAAATGGGCTCCGACTTGAGAGAATGACGTCAAATGTAATATGTTTCTGCGCTTTGTCTGCTGATACATATAAGTATTGAATTTACAGAAGTGATTAATGCTATTCTAAAGGGATTCTGAGTGCGGAAGAGGACGGGAACATCAATACCAGCGAATTTAGGCCCTGGCTTGCGAGAATGAGGATAGAGAGGCTGTGCTCTGAAAGAGAATCATTCAAAATAGCTATTTGCCAAATGTCATGCAACCGAAAGTGCACAATATAACTGCACGACTGCGAGGTATTGTTCGCGCACAGGGCTGTCCAACTCATTAAATACTACATAGTCATTTCTGTCTCTTCGAAGTGGGCTACCGTTTGAAATTGTCCGGTAATGAGTGAGTCCATCTGAATCCTTTCGTCAGCAAAATAAGCATTCAAGATTCAAGATTTTATTGTACAAACACCAGTCAAAGGCAGAGTACAAACTTTAAGAGGAATACAACTAGAGAAACAATGGAACAGTGACATGAATATTAATATTTATATATATGTTATATCTGAGAGATATGTTATATCTGAGTGTTACCGTTGATATTAGAACCTTGATTTTTGGCATTAAAGTGCATCAGGGGACTGTTACCAGCATGTTTCGAGCTGACCTACTTTTGATAAGATAAGATAAGATAAGATAAGATAAGCTTTATTTAGAGTCGGGTTTACAAACATATAACATTAGCCCATGGAGGCTATTCATGCCGACTGTTTTAAAACAAAGAATTCTCATAACTAAAGAAACATATTAAAATAATTTACAAATACAAAATAATATTAAGATATTGATCATACACTAATTGGCACTATCAGTGGTGTGACACAGACTAGAGTTTGTCCTTGTAAAAATTCAATATTTTAAACTGAAGCACTATAACAAGAGGAACAACTACAATGTGTCCCGCTCCATAAACGTAACTGATTTTTAAACTCTCCATACCTCGTGCTTGCACGAGTGTGGTTTGGTAAACTATTCCAAACCTTAGTTGCGGAATAGCGAAACGACTTTTTACCGTAGCTCTCTGTGCGCACACATGGTATTTCTAAAAGATTTTCATATCGCATTTGGTAAGGAGAGGTCTTAATTTTAACAAGATTTCGTAACTTGTGCCAGAATGTTTCGAGTGGACCTACTTTTGATGAAAATTTCTGGTGATTTTTGATTAAAATCACTGGTGAATCTAACTTGAGCCGTGCCCATCTTAATATAGGCAGGATTTCAACTGGGGGTCCAAGAGTTCAGCGTGCGTCAGTCCTAATATGCCTACCCAACTTCTTATGTCCTGTGACGTTATTCACACTGGGCATGAAGGTGCATTAGGGGACTGTTGCCAGAATGTTTCGAGTGGACCTACTTTTGATGAAAATTTCTGGTGATTTTTGATTAAAATCGCTGGTGATTCTAACTTGGGCCGTGTCCATCATAATATTGGCAGGATTTCAACTGGGGGTCCAAGAGTTCAGTGCATGTCGGAGTTCTGATGCCTAACCTACTTCGTAGGTCCTTTGACGTTATTCACACTATTCTCATATATAATAATTAACGAAGCAATAATTCATTCCACCGAATATAGTTGCAAATGAATTCGAACGCGCTTGAAGACAGTGTTGTCATGTGAGATCGGAGGTTGAAAAGAAAAGTGTGGCAGAGATCACACTCTCCTAGCGCATGCGCATTTCAAAAAGTCACAAGAACAAGAACAAGAACAACAACGCGACCCTCTCGTAGACCTGCGTGCCGCAGGTAAAAACCATACATTTACTGTGGTCCTTTTATCTGTTTTCCAACTCAAGAACAAAGGTTTAGTTCATCACTTTCTTCACATTTTTCTTCCTTCATGAAAAATGTCCTCCCCAGAAAGGAATCTATTTGAAGGAAAATTAATATGTTTTCTTGTTTCACCATTGTCCATTTCAATATGGGATATGTGAGCTCTCGTCTCTTGTTTGGAGGTCACCTAACACCAAGAGTTATGTCCCTTTTCGTTTATCATTGAATATAAGATGTCAAGTGTTACTACGCTTATTGCATCAGTTGACTTTCAGCTGAGAGCCCTTGTGTATTTGACGCATTGTAGCTGTGTTTATTACCTGCGGCACGCAGGTCTACGGGAGGCTCGCGTTGTTGTTCTTGTTGTTGTTGTTGTTGTTGTTCTTGTTCTTGTGACTTTTTGAAATGCGCATGCGCTAAGAGAGTGTGATCTCTGCCACACTTTTCTTTTCAACCTCCGATCTCACATGACAATACTATCTTCAAGCGCGTTTGAATTCATTTGCAACTATATTCGGTGGAATGAATTATTGCTTCGTTAATTATTATATATGAGAATAGTGTGAATAACGTCAAAGGACCTACGAAGTAGGGTAGGCGTTAGGACTCAGACACGCACTGAACTCTTGGACCCCCAGTTGAAATCCTGCCAATTTTAAGATGGGCACGGCCCAAGTTAGAATCACCAGTGATTTTAATTAAAAATCACCAGAAATTTTCATCAAAAGTAGGTCCACTCGAAACATGCTGGCAACAGTCCCCTGATGCACTTTAATGCTAAAAATCAAGGTTCTAATATCAACAGTAACACTCAAATATAACATATCTCTCAGATATAACATATATATAAATATTAATATTCATGTCACTGTTCCATTTTTTCTCTAGTTGTATTCCTCTTAAAATTTTGTACTCTGCCTTTGACTGGTGTTTGTACAATAAAATCTTGAATCTTGAATGATTATTTTGCCGACGAAAGGATTCAGATCGACTCACTCATTACCGGACAATTTCAAATGGTAGCCCACTTCGAAGAGACAGAAATGACTATGTAGTATTTAACGAGTTGGACACCCCTGTGCGCGAACAATACCTCGCAGTCGTGCAGTTATATTGTGCACTTTCGGTTGCATGACATTCGGCAAATAGCTATTTTGAATGATTCTCTTTCAGAACACAGCCTCTCTATCCTCATTCTCGCAAGTCAGGGCCTTGATTCGCTGGTATTGATGTTCCCGTCCTCTTCCGCACTCAGAATCCCTTTAGAATAGCATTAATCACTTCCGCAAATTCAATACTTATGTGTATCAGCAGACAATGCGCAGAAAACATATTGCATTTGACATCATTCTCTCAAGTCAGAGCCCATTTCTGCTAGAATTTACTGGTTCTATACAAAATTTACGTTACTTTGTCAGTTTTACGAATGGAAGGACGTCATTTATTAGCAGATGCTGACCATAAAAGCGATCTATTTGTCCTTGTTATCAAAAGCTAGGGCCTTGATTTCCAGGAGAGGTTTTTTGAGTTTGATTTTGATACTTAGATACCTTTCATATTGACGTTAACTTGGCAGTCATTTTCGTGAATGCAATAATTTGATGTACCAAAAAATAATAACGAGAATTCGACATCATTCTCTTACACACATACCTTGTTTAGTGAACTAGCCCTGACATTTTCCACTTAAATTACCTTCGAAAAGGCAAGGTCGAACTTGTCAGATGAGATGATATTTCCTAAGAATGAAATAGTTAATGTCTTGGTATTGACTCGCTGCATGGAAAATAGTGTCAAGGTATTTAGTTTGCAGGTGACACGCAAATACAGAAACTTAATTAATTAGTCTAATTGAATATCAAGACTGTCACAGGCCTTAATTTAATAGTGAAAAGTGTCATTATGCCTCTTGGACAGTTTGATAAAGCCTTCAACCCCATTCCATAGTTTCACAGATCAGAGTGATAGACCTTATACTAAATTCATTGGAAATTAAGGAAATATAAACTTTCCATTATGCTCGGCAACGTAAGCGAGAAGGGAGACTGAAGAGCGTCGATTTTTGCGCTATGACTAAACCCTTGAAATTTATTTGGATTCCAAATATTTGAAAGCCTTTTTGATTTGCAAAAATCAACGGCTGAACCGAATGTTTTGAAATTTGGCATACACGATACTTATACCAAGATATTGCCAAACCGATAATTGTGACTTCGTCTGTCAATTCAGTATAGACGGCATGGACCAGTCAAAATCGTTGGATTTTGAACGGGGAAAGTGAATATATATATATACATGATATCAGACCTATTAGGCAATTCCTACAATTGTGAGTTAGAAGCTGAAAATTACTTTCCTGGGCGTGAAAACACTGGCAGATGTTGTTTTTTCTACCATTACCACTACCTCCGCTGATATGCCTTTCACTGTATTATTGCCACTGCCGCAGGTTTTGACTACAATGTAGTCATTTCTCACTTGTTTCCACCCATCAGTAGTTTTGTTTAGTCTAAGACAGCAATGGTAAAAACCATCCCGTATCAATTTTAAAAAGCAATGTTCATATCCATAACACCTGTTTTCTTTGATCATTGTTTTAGAACATAGACAGGGGGTGGTTTCTGTATGGGCTGCCGTGGTCTGAGCCAAGCCATTGATGAGTAGAAATAAACACTACAAAGTGTCAAATAGAAAAGGACCCTCAGCTGATAGTCCAAGCTGAAGCAATAAGTGTAGTACATTCTATGGATTGCTACCTACCATGACCATTAACAATCTTGAAATTTGGATCAGTGGAAGTCCAGATGTACGGACGTATATTGAAGCGCCTTGGGCACTTCTTCCTACTTTTGTAGCATTTATTCCGGCCAGGCCCTGGTCGAGGGAATATAGAATTTACTGTCTGTTTGTTGTGTGTGTGCGTGTGTGCATGTCCTGATTTCTTGAAACCATGATAACTTCGAAATCATTCAGTAAATTCACTCAAAATTTTCACTGAAGATATATTAGAAAAATATATCTCGTGCTATTGATATTGAGGCGGAAGGTCAACATCACAGCACCCCGAATCTAAGATTAGCCATTCTGTATCTGGATTTCTGATTCAGCAAACCTCTTACAGATGTGTTATTCATGCCACCTTGAAGCGACATATTTGATTTTCATGTCAAATGTCAAGGTTAAATCCCTTCTAAACTGTTAATAGCATGTCTGTACACTATCTTGAGGGATCACACACCAAACTTCTCAAAACTTCACAGATTATTTGTCAATATAATTCTGCCATATCAGAAGGCTCCAGTCTATCGTCAGGTGTGTCATAGGTGACGTTTTGGCGACTATGCTAAATTGACATCTTGTCCCATCGCAGACTGGTTCTGGCTCTCATCCACTGAAAAACATAGTGGCAGCGGTGAGATTGGTCTGATCTACAAGAGGAGAACAACTTACTGCAAACGATGGCAGGCCCAGACGAACCTACACCATTATCCAAGGGTACTAGGCAACCCTGAGACAACAGACCATATCTATGCTTCAGGCACTCCTGCAACAGAAGGGACTACCAAAGACAGTTACTCATCCTGGAGTCCATGGTGATCGAGAGGGGATGGGCCCCAAAATTTGGGAGAGATGCCATCAGCGGCCGTCATTGTGGACGTCGAAGCCTCAACAACCATCGTTGTGCTGATGAACGGCTTGAGAAGCTTATAGGGGCGAGGATGAAGACCCTTCTGACGTCCATCGATCAGATGCCCTTCTGACGTCCATCGATCAGATGCCCTTCTGAAGTCCATCGATGGTCTTTGCCACTGTCTGGCATTTCATGTACTCAGATTAGTAACGGAGAGGAATAAAACGCCCAGGCTGATGTCAACCACCAACCTGTGCAGCAAGAGACGCAGATATAGCAAGAGCGACGTGTTTGGAGAGACAGCTTGCCGGGAATGATAACAATGGTGCCACATATGTTTACACATATACATATGTTTATGTATACTATGATTGTCTTTTTGAATTTGGTGCTAATACTGTTATATGGAATATGGAATAGGTCCTTGGATCATGGATGCGAATATTCTTTAATGGACGACGGCTGAATTATGAATGACGGACCAGATGTAATTTCAGGACACTCGATGTCGAATCTCAAAGCCAACAGCTAGGTGAGCTGCGAGGAACGATGTCCCTCCAGTTTATGACGAAGAATCAGGTTTAATTGCTGAAGTTGCCATCACCATGAAAGAGATGAGGCAGCGCCACCCAGAGATGGGACGATCAAACGTGCGACAAGTACAGGGGCCCGCCGTGCTGAAGTGGAGATAAGCAGTGCTTGAGATGTGGAGAGGATGACCTCTACCATGCGGCCTGTTCGAAGTGACTGCCTTCCGCACAGAGGATGACCACCCGGGCATGAAACGTGAGCCATTTTACAGATAAATCTGGCCACTCATATCGCAGGGGAGCCAGAGTATACCTGTCAGGCCGCATAGTATCAACGAAATTGATGTGTTGTGTCCACACTGGTCTGACTACCTCCCTGATGAACCGACGGATCTGGGAGCAGATAGACCCATCTTCATTTTATCCAGCCAATTTCTACGTTCCCACTTCGAACTTCCCTTGATATATCTGGACCCCTTCAATGTTCAAATAACTTATAAATAGACACGAGACGTCACTAATCTCGAAAACATTTGAAATTCGAAATGGGTCGCACAAGAGCGTTATTGATTGGCTGACCTAATTAGTGGGCACCATATTAGGAGGAAGGACGCCGCTAATAGAGGATGATGTCACTCTGTGTGACTTCACTCGCAATCGATGTGTACGTTCTGATTGGTTCTTCTGTCGTTAGCTGGTGAAATTTACACCTCCGATTTTGAACGCTGAAGGGGTCAGATAAATCAAGGCAGGTTCGAAGTGGGAACGTAGAAATTGGCTGGATAAAATGAAGATGAGATAGACCAGGCCGTCAAGTCATCCCTTACAGCCCGACGCTAACAAAATGCATCTACTGGGACAGGCAACTTTCAAAATATCCATTCAAGGAACAACGTTGAACCAGTCGACAGGAGATGGAGATTAGTTGGTCGACGCTCTCCTGGGGTATGCCTTTCAGACACAGCTGTGTGATAGATAACGGATTCCACTGAATCGAGCTAGGTGGCAAGGAAATCAAGTGCGATTTGGTAAGCACCTTTGACTGCCACTGTGTATCCTTGGCCGAGACCATGACCATTCCAGCCAGAATGCAAATATTGCCCCTGCCAGGGTAGAGACAACAGTGTCATAGTTCGGACTAGTAGAGGGACAGTTCACGTTTACGGGGAAGACCGGCCTAGTCAAAGCAAGGACACTATCACAGGTTGCAATAGAAGAGGCGTGTCAATCTGGATGCTCAAACCATCGAACAAGTCTACCATGGTCCGAGCTGGTACTCTCTGCTGCAGTCTATAGGCTCGTGGTGGCCACGCGGAAGATGCAGGTGAGCTGAATTCGATACCAGTGACCTTTCCAGACCTCTGTCCTCTCCCGATGATTAACGACAGCCTAATGACTGTCAAGCGATCATATCACTTTAAATTATTTAGTGAGTTTAACTAACATACCCAACAGTATCCATAGCTTGCGTACAGTCCTGTATGCGTTACCTCTGAGGGTTTTAAATCATATTATTGCCAGAGATATACAACGGACTGTGTCTTTAGGAAATATTATACCACCCACAATCACTAAAGTTTGTCAAGATATAAAGTATTTTCGATTGTGTCGTCCAGTGAACATAATCGAAGCATCCAAAAACCTGTTTTTCTTGAAACTCAACTGCTTGGATAAAGGACTGAATGATCCAGAGGTAGGCAGCGCTGTACCAAACTAGTTTAAGTTCACATAACATCCTTGCTTTTTATCTAAGTACACTAAATCTATAGCCACCAAAGTATTCAATTACTCTAATGCTGTCAAGGAGTTTGACTGGAACTTTTTCACGTTTGGAGGCTATAGTTGTGATTGTGAATCATCGAACTTCATCTGTACGCCATGCCAGGATGTTGTGACTGTTAACCTTGGTAAAGTGAGTGATGAGGACCTAAAACACTCATGATGAAGGGACCTACATATGGAGAACCTAGAAAAAGTATCCTGAAGGTGGACCAGAAGGTAGTCCTGACTGCACTGGAAGAATATATGTTATTGAGTGGCCAAAGCGAGAAAAAGTTGAACCTACAGTACTCGCTGACTAGCTGGACCTCACCAAGAACAAGGTGGTTGAAACAATCCGCCATATTGACAGCAGTTTCCTTCCTCAAGCAAAACAAGTACGAGAAACCTCAGTTCGCAAGACGTTCTAGTAAGTCTCCAGAGCAAAATTCCCAGTCAGTCCCAGCAGACAAAGCTCCAAATAATATAATATTCATATGTAAATATTACTATTACCAGGTGGTAGTTAAGGGACTGAGTATAAGCACACCATCTCCGAATACGTGTACTTACTCCTACTAGCATTTACTCTGAGAGATTTATTTAACAATCACAAAACGTATCTCAAGGACAGAGGTATTTGTCTTCCAACCACTCCTAACGATATACCGAAAGTGTATTGGATTCTCATAATGCATAAATCACCATACAACGCTAGATTCATACTCGGTTCTAGAAGCTGCACCACCAAGCTACTTTCAACCGTGTTGGCGAGGGCCCTTCAGGAGGTAAAAGCATATGGGGAAAGGTATTCCGCCACTATTTTAAAGAACTCTGGCATTGATTGCATGTGGATATTGAAACACTCACGCGGTTTGTTGGGTGGGCCCGGGTTCCTGTTGCTTCAATGCATTTTGTTGACAAGCAGCAGGAACTTGATAATGTGATGTCTAGGACTGTAATATAACAGATACATTCAGTTACACTGTTGTGAAATAAAAACCATACATTTTCTATGGTCCTTTTATCTGTTTATCAACTCAAGAACCAAGGTTTATTTAATCACTTTCTTCGCATATTTCTTCCTTTATGTAAAAAGTTCTCACCTGAAAGGAATCTATTTGAAGGAAAATTGATATGTTCTCTTGTTTGACCATTGTCGATTTCAGTATGGGATATGTGATCTCTCGCGGGTGGTTGAGTGGGCAAGGTTCCTTTTGCTTCAACGCATTTTGTCGAGAATCAACAAGAACTTGATAATGTGATGTTTATATTGTAAGATCACTTGTCTTCCTTGCACCATGTAAGCGTCCTGTCTGTGTTTTGTGTGAGTCCTCAGTGTTTTATAGGATAGATGGAGGGTGTCTGGTTCCATGCTGCTTCAAAGATTTCTTCTTTGAAGTAGCAGGGACGCAATTTGGCTGGGCGGTGTTTAGTTTGTTCGTCGGGATATAGCTGAAATATTGTTGAAAGCGACGTTAAATTGTATTCACCCACTCACTCACTTGAAAAACTCAAAATGCATACCGTACAGACATGTATCCACCACAATCTCTCATCAGAACCGTATTGTCCGTCTTCGTTCATTAATAGTATCGGTGTTCAAGAAAACTGATCGCCGGTATATAAATGTCAGAAGCCACAAAGCATTCTTTAGCTCTACTACATACTACTACTACTACATCATTAATAGGATTTTTCTTTCTTTGTAGAGTTGCTCGAATTTCTCATTAATAATATCTATGTGAAATTTGGCAATACAATATATCAACATCATATAGGTAGTCCAATGGATACTAATTGTGCACCCCTTTTGGCTGACCTATATCTGTTCTCTCATGAATACGACTATAAGCAGACGCTTTCAAAAACAGATTATTTCAAAGTCCGTTCCTTCTCATTCCCCAAACGCTATATAGACGATATTCTTGCTGTGGATAATCGCTATATAAATGACGCAGTGAAGGATATATATCCACCTTCACTGGATTTGAAGGAAACTACAGCGGCACATCTTACTTAGGCCTATATCTCTATAAAAATGAAGCGGACCTTCTCTCTCGTTGACTTTACGACAAAAGAGATGATTAAAATTTCGACATCGTGAACTATCCCGATCTGGAAGGTAATATACCAGAGGGACCTGCATATGGCATATACATATCTTGCCTGGTAGCATTTGCTAGATCCTGTGTTAAATGTGACGATTTTAATCAATGTCACAAAACATTATTACAGGAACTTGTAAAACAGGGTTATATCATCAACCGCCTCCACTCGAACTTTCTCAAATTTGACGATACATATCGCATGCTGATGGCAAAATACGGGCGAAGCGTGCAAGTTTTATGGCGGAACGATTTCTTCTTTGAAGTAGCAGGAACGCAATTTGGCTGAGTGGTTGCTTAGCCAATGCAGATGCTGAGATTATAAAAACTGATTCTGAGAGTTCATCGACTGACTGCTGAGAGTTTATCTACGGATACGAATATTTTGACCTCAGATAGTCAGACTATGTCTCAGGAAAGCCTGAGTGAGGAAGGACTCACCTTTCGGGATAGCATTGTGACAGCAGATATTAATATCCACACTGCGGTACTTTAAGACGCTCGACAGGATAACTTACAACAAACTTACATCCAAATTACAACGCATGTAAGGGAAATGGGGAGAGGTGTCGACATACTGATAGAGCCACATGACTTCACAGTAGTCTTCTGGTTAACCTATTCTAAAGCACATACCAAGAATCTAACGATTCGTGATATGTGTTGTATCTCAGGTACGTTTTTATTGTACCTGTTCATGTGGCAACTTGAATGACATGACCACACGGCCCCTAGCACCGGCATAAGTGGTATTAGATACAAATCTAGAGAGCTATGATGGAAATGCTCTGACAACTCGTATATTGGTAATTGGTGAACTGTGTCGCAGTGACAACTCATACACTGGGGATTTGTGAGATAAAAATGACGCCATTTAACACAAAAGACTAGTCTGTAAGGCCCGATGTCCATCCAGCATCAACTTCCCTCAATGCCTACATATATCAAAGATCAAAAGGTCTTACCGGGGGCGAGCCTCGGGGACGAAACGTCCACCAGCAGAATCTCGCCATATACAGGTAAAAATTACAACACATATAAGGGAAGTGGGAAGAGGTGCCGACATACTGACAGAGCCACATGACTTCACAGTATAGTCTTCTGTTTAACCTATTCTAAAGTCATACGAAGAATCTAACGATTCGTGATATGTGACATGACCACACGACCCCTAGCACCGGCATAAGCGGTATTAGATACAAATCTCGAGAGCTATGATGGAAATGCTTTGACAACTCGTATATTGCTAACTGGTAAGCTGTGTCGCTGTGACAACTCACACACTGGGGATTTGTGAGCTGTATCGTCGTCAGATGAAAATGACGGCATTTAACACAAAAGACTAGTCTGTAAGGCCCCCCCCCCCCCCTCCTCCATCAGAAAAGACAGCCATGACGATTTATGAAGAGAATAGTCTGTTGCCGCTTGGAATGAGCCGATCCTACGCATAAGTCCATCATGAAAATCAAGCATCACCTGGAGGAGGATATGGGACTACCACCCACAGAGACCCTGCAAAATGCTTTCAAGAGGCGCAACCACCTGCTCCAGGACATGTTGCCGTTACAGTATCCTGGCCTGCCCGATGATGATTAGGGATACCTCTAACGGAATAGTGCGGATATGGCAAGGTTGACGCAACACCAAATGGCGGCTTCTGATTAGACAAGAGCTGCAGATAATACATCTAACAGATAATTGACTGGAAAGTCAATTCACATTGACGGGGGGCTCCTTTCTGTCAGCAGAGGCTTATCCCCCTTACCGGAAGTGGCCGCATCACCGGGGTCATTTCCGGTCACGTGACCGTTGCCGGAACTATATGACCTTCGGCCCAGATAGGTCAAACGTCCTCGAAATCGCTATTATTACTGCTGACGTGGGGTGATATGCTCGGGGGTGGTGTCAATAATTCCAAATTATTTCAGAAAGAAGTGATGTTCCGGCGGTCAAACTCGAAATAATTCCATGTTGTACCAGTAGAATGTAAAAGGAGAGTTCTGGGACATGGAAGCCATGAAAGCCGATCACATCTCCAAAAAAGTAAGTAGGTCACCATAAGTAAGTAAGTAGGCAAATAAGTCTCAAAAGTAGGTCACCATATCTTCATAAACAGGTCGGCATGACCTTATATAATCAGGGTAGTAGGTTACTATGTCGTCATAACTAGGTCGAGGCGACCTTTGTAACTAGGCTAGTAGGCCGAGGGGGCGTCAAAAGTAGCCCGAGATACATATAGAACGAAGAATTTCGGCTAATTGTGTTTGTTCGGGTATCACCCCGGTGTGACGTCACAGTGAATGGGTTCACCGCCAACAAACCCTAAGTTGTCTTTCACTATGTTGCGCAATACACCTACAATCCTCATATAGTCTCACTATATGTTGTATGTAGAGAGCACGTATCCGTTCCAACTAACCCGATTAATAAATATATGAACTAATCGAATGTAGATATGAAATGTTCCATCGAGTTCCTCGAGATGATATCTTTAAATCATGTATTAAGCATTTTTTCCTAACTCTATTAAGAGGAGAAGGCTTCGTGTAATAAGTGGATGGATCGGTTCGTTGCACATCGAGTTGTGTATACCGTCATTTACGGGTATTCTCACGTACGATGTTCAGTCGTATATCCCCCTTATTAACCGGTACATCCATCTCGCTTAAAATCAAATCTGCATTTCGCCTAATTGTGCAAGCTCGGGTATTCCCCCGTGCTACGTCACATGACATCACAGCCAATGGTGGACGGTTTCACAATCCCGAGATAGTCTTGCACTATGTTGCGCAATACAGTTGATTTCATTAACATACATATATATAGAACGAAGAATTTCCATGACGTACTACCGTCAATGTACCTGTACTATAATCAATACACCTGTGCTGTGTCAAAAAAATTCCCATTTACATGTCAACTTTATGCCGAATCAACGAAATTATTCAATATTTTGCAATACCTATGAGAGAATGTCGCATTTTCATGTAAAACCTATTCCCTTAAACAACAATAAAACTTACTCATTTTGTATTCGCCTGAAATGTTTTCAGTTTATGCCGTCACATCTTGTATACGTATGACCTGGCTTAACATAATGAATTCCTTTTCACTACATACTAGCGTATACACGTATTCTACTACAGTAATTTGACAACTGTCTACCTCATACAATGTTAACAGCTTATAAAACTCGACAGTCTCCTCGTGTTAAGTGAAGAAAATTTCCACTAATGACATCACCAAAAACTGCCCCTGAGCTAACAGGCAATGTAGGCTTTAAACTTAGCCCATTCAATATCAAACAGATCTATATCCTGCTGTCTGGAACATACTTTTACTTGCATATTTGCATATATTTCTATATAAGACGATTTAGTCATTCCTAATTCTGTACCGCTGACATGTATATTTTGTCTGGAAAAATTGCGAAAGTCTGCCTTTCACCACATTATATCACTCGTGACGTCGTGTATATAAGCCATCATGTAACAATCTGTGACCAACTCACTTTACCGGTAAGCTTTCGCTCCATCGAACTATGATTGAGGCAATCTTACTTACAACCCCGGGCATAATCTACGTCATTGGTGACGTACTACCTATAATCAATGTAACTGTGCTGTGTCAGCAATCATCAAACAGTTCCGTGAAAATTTCAACTTTATGTTGAAGGGAAAGAATTAATAGAGCATGACATTCTCTCGTACTGTACACATTTGCGAGTTCAACGTACGAAAGTCTCGTTATCGATCTATAGCCTGCCGTTATTCGAGAGAATTGTTGTTTTCTTCGTGGCTATTTCATGTTCGTAACGGTAGTATATTATCACATAATGAAGAGAAAAGCGTACCTGAGATACAACACATATCACGAATCGTTAGATTCTTGGTATGTGCTTTAGAATAGGTTAACCAGAAGACTATTCGGTGAAGTCATGTGACGCAGTCAGTATGTCGGCACCTCTTCCCACTTCCCTTATATGTGTTGTAATTTTTTTCCTGTATATGGCGAGATTCTGCTGGTGGACGTATCGTCCCCGAGGCCCGCCCCCTGTACAGACCTTTTGGTCTTTGATATATGTTGGCATTTGTGGGAAGTTGATGCTGGGTCGACATCGGGTCTTACAGACTAGTCTTTTGTGTTAAATGCCGTCATTTACATCTGACGACGATACAGCTCACCAATCTCCAATCTACGAGTTGTCCCAGCGAAACAGCTCACCAATTACCAGTATACGAGTTGTCAGAGCATTTACATCATAGCTCTCTAGATTTGTATCTAATACCGCTTATACCGGTGCTAGGGGCCGTGTGGTCATATCATCCAAGGTGCCATATGAACAGGTACAATAAAAGCGTACCTGAGATACAACACATATCACGAATCGTTAGATTCTTGGTATATGCTTTAGAATAGGTTAACCAGAGGACTATTCTGTGAAGTCATGTGACGCAGTCAGTATGTCGGCACCTCTTCCCACTTCCCTTATATGTGTTGTAATTATACAATTTTCTTACCTGACTGGACATAATCGTTGAGACTACCGTTAAATATAAGATGATACAGACGTGCATACAAAAGATGGCCAGTGTGAAAACGTAATTTATAGGTGCGAACAGGTGCAGGTGGTTTATGTGGACTTAGTTAATTTAAAATATAAATATCTTAAAGTGGTATAAATTAGCCTTTATACTTGTACAAGGTGCGACTCCAATCGAAGCTTGAAAACAGACATATATTGGCAGAGTTTTAAGTCTTGGGGAAGAGAATTCCATATGCGTGGACATTTAGTTCTGGTGGAGTAGTATGATAAATTGGAATGATAAGCGTTTCTATAGAGATTGATACCGGCTTGTCGGGCTGGGTAATGATGAACATGGGATAGTTTCGTGAAATAGTTTCGAAATTTAAGGGATAAGAGATAAGGGTGGTGGAAATATTTGTGGTTAAACACAGAGAGTAGGTAATTATTTAGTTTAATTAATGAAAGAATTTTCAATTCGGTAAATAGTGGGTCAGTATGTGCGTATTTCCCAGTTAAACACACAATGCGTATAAGTCGTTTTTGGAGCATGATTAGTGGGGTAAGATGGGTTGGAAACGTGTTCCCCTAGATAATGTAACAATATCATATATGAGAGTAAAATAGTGAATAATACAGCATGACCAGTGCCATTTTGTTGATAAAATATTTGATGTTATTAATAACGCCAGTGTTTCTTGAAAGTTTGGTAATTTATTCTCAGCTATATCACGACGAACCAACTAAGCACCACCCAGCCCATGTGTGTTCCTGCTACTTCAAAGAAGAAATATTTGAAACAGCATGGAGCCAGGAGACCCTCCATCCACCCTATAAAACACTGAGGACAGCGCACAGGCCACAGGGAGGACGCTTACATGGTGCAATAAGGAAAAGTGATATTACAGTGCTAGACATCACATTATCAAGATCCTGATGCTTATCAGCAAAATACATTGAAGCAATAGAAACCTGAACCCACCCAACCACTCGCTATCACATAGTGAAGAGAAATTATACAATTTCTTACCTGCATGTACATCGGTAAATTTACAATTGTATTAAAATAAGAGCGTGAATTGACCCTTTGTCTCTATCCATAAAGCGCAATTTTAGGCTACCTTGCTCTGTTCACAGCATATACAATTACAAATGCTCTATTGGTGTGCTAGTTTGAAATCATTGAACTAGAGCTTCGAGGTCACCGACTTCCTCTATCCGTTTACATTATAAAAAAAAAACAGAAAAATTGTTACCTGAACGGTGTAAGGGAGATAATGCCGTATGACAAGAATTTTATATCGCATTAGAAAGCTGTCCTTATTCAGGACTCACTATTTAAAGCTGTATTTTTCACAAGAAAATGTTTTTCAATTAGGGTTTGATATCTTTAAAATCATTTCAGGCCATGCACCCCAGCAGAATAATTCATAGGAATCCATCAAATTTCAGTAGGGTGAATTTATTCTCTTAAGCTACCACAGTTGTATTCATTCCTATGGTGAATGCGGTATTAAATGCGTAAATTCCTTAGTTATGCCCCTAGAGCGTCCATATTTTGTTTTGTTTTGGAGTTAAAAAATGTTTTCGTTTTTTTTATACTTTTTTCGTCGAATTTTCTATAAATTACCCGTGGATATATCTCGGGAGGCGTTTCGCGTCCAACTCGCGTCTTGCGGCGTCGTATTCCTCTCGTATAGATCTACAATAAAGATCCTATACTTTTTATCCTTATATATTTTATCGCCCGACGGAAACTTTCGCTGCAATTAGACGATAATCGGTGTCACGTGACTCGGAGTGTGTGTTTGTACTCTCTAAAAACAGTTGTGTACCCAAACTGTGTACCCTAGGTACACATCGCTGTAACAAAATTGAACATCTACAAGCACTGTGTAGCTGTGATACACAATTGGTGTAGAAAAAGTACACAAATTGTGTACTTCTGATACACATTTTTTGTAGATGTGCAATTCTGTACACAACTGTTTTTTCAGAGTATGTGGTGGTGGTGGTGGTGGTGAAGGAGGAGGAGGATGTGTGTGTGTGGTGAAGGAGGAGGAGGGGGTGGAGGAAGAAGAGCCTCAATCATGAACACGTGAAAAAAAAGCTACAGAATGGAGATGAAGTGCGTTTTCAAGAAGCGTGGGGCACGGGCGTTCAGTTGAGAAAACGGTTATTATACCAACTCTAGTAGAATGAAGAGACAACTCTCATATTATCTCAAACACACAATATATTTAATACATATCGTCATATACATAGAACATGTGTTTCGCGTTACATCATCATACATTCTTCTCTAAAGCAACAGTTGTAATGAAATAAAAAGTCCATGAATGATAAATAACGTTAAATCGGGTAACATTATAGTTGATCCCTCTCGTCTTCCTCCTTGTCGCGATTGCTGATTTGCTCATTGGGTTATGCCGCCGCTTCACTCAGGGCACGAGCCCAGCCCAACTGAACAGCTGACCGCTCGTCCGGTGTAAACAGTTGGTTCACAATAGGCACCACTTTCTCAAAGGCTGTCCGCAGATCGGGGTCTAGGGTGAAGCCTCGCGTAGGGACTTGGTAACGACCCAGGCGTGGGAAGAATGGTCCACGGTGTACGTAGATGGCATTGTCTATGTGGATGGGGTTTCCGTCGAGCTAACCTCTCAACACCCGTTTAAATTTGATCCAGTCGTCACGGTGTAGCGTAACCGTATTCGATACGGTCTCAGCGCGCGACCAGCAAACATCTCCACGGTTTTCAACGATGGTGACTTTATCCTCATAGACGTGTAACCCCACCCGGGGTGTAAGGGGAAGGATGGCTCGTGGGACTGGTGACATGGTTGACCAAATGCCGAACGGTGAATGACACACACTCTGACTGACCCTCGTATTTATGGTCAGATCCCTTGGTGACATGGTTGACCAAATGACGAACGGTGAATGACGCACACTGTGACTGACCCTCGTATCTGAAGGACATATACAGTCGTGAGCCTTAGTGGTATTGGAGAGAATAAAATGATGGACTTTTAATCTTGGTTGTTGTTGTTGTTGTTTTCTCTATGCAATCAGAATAGGGATAGAACTACACCCACGGGCATAGGTGTGTATGTGTGGGTGTGCGTATGTATGCGTGTGTGTGTGTGTGTGTGTGTGTGTTGGAGGAGGAGGAGAGAGTGTGTGTGTGTGGTGGTGGAGGAGGAGTGCGTGTATGTGTGTGGAGGAGGAGGAGGAATTATATGTCTAGTATAAACTAGTATAAAATAGAGAAAAGCAATACGAAGATTACCAAATAAACGCTTTATTCGACCAACTCTTAGCACTGCTTCACAAATAATGAGAGAAATCTGCTTATATGAAATACATCTCCTTTGTTGTGGCTATCATTTGGACATCTAGCCTTCCATTCAATGTTTATGTTCGAATATTTCCACTGGGGTCTTTATTCGGAGTCCTCGCTCTCACCGTCATCAATCAACTTATCGAATAAGCATTTCCGCATCTTAATCGTCTCTCTGAGTGCTTCCTCCTAGTCTGTGTCGTATATCGTTTGCAGACGGCTCGTTGTTTTCAAAATCTTGTTATGAATATAATCAGTTTGTAGCTTTTGTATGTTCACGAGGAGATTGTAGTATTTTTTGACGTAAAGTCTTCATCATCGTTGGTATATAATCCTTCATAGCATTTGCACCAGACTCATCCTCGTCGTAACCTGGGCTTGTATATCGCTGTTTTCTCTCGTCAATGTCAACCCTACAATCTCTTGCGATAGGTTTACCGAACATGTTTTTCCACACGTTATATTTGACCCGTTTCCGCAAGTGGGTAGGTTGCTCTTTTTCCCCAGGATGGATGAGTTCGTCATCTGAAGGGTATTTTCTATTTCGTCGTTCCATTTCATTCCCGCTCCTATGGATCATCTGCCTCTGCTGGGACTCATTTTCATTCATTTTGAACCACGGTGCATCTGTCCTCGTATATAATCCCTCTCCCACTTGTTCACTCCTCTTAGCGGACGATGCTGGATCGTGAGATGGTATGCGTTGAATTTGAGTTGATGGATTATGAATTGAGGCTGGACGAGGTGGCAGTTGTTGCCCTTCTTCTGTCACGATTTCTTCGTCGCCTGATATTACATTGGTAGACAGTCTGTCATTTTCCGCTGTATGGGGTTTTAAATCGATGAACAGATATCCGTACGGACCAGATGTGACTTGGTGAAATTTTGCCATGAAATGTGTCATATCCCGAGGAAAGATCCGTCTCCCGAACGTGTTAATTTGCTGCCAATAGGATTATTGAATAGAACGAAATACTGGCAGTTTAGCGTGATATCTCGAGATGCCTTGCCTTGAGGGAAGAGATTCTGAGTCAGATAAATTATGGAAAAATTTCTGTGATGCGACCCTTTGGGGAATAGGTCGGCAACTTTTTCTTTGCGCTTTACCTCACCAATTAAATCGTCCAGAACAATAACGTTGGTTTGGTCGGGGTCGGAGTAATACTTATGAGGTATTCCGGGGAGGAAGATGACATTTTTCAGACTTGTAGATTCATAGGCTGACTGCCATTGACTGTAACACCATACGATGCGTGTTGGAGAGGGATCGATATTAGCACGCTCAATAAATTTCATTACCCATGAGGTCTTCCCACAACCAGTCGGGCCGTTGACGATCATTGTAAATGGATGTTGTGATGCTCTTGAGAGAGCCATGGATGGAGTATCGCGATAACGTTTATACCCCTGTGGGTGTATAAGTTGATGTCTCATCAGGATATCTGGGCGCGATAATGTTTTCTGACACATCGTACACTTGTTTGTCATGTTGACGCTTCTCTGCCAAAACGTAGATTAATTCTAATATCATTTCTCTCTATATTTTATACTATACGGTATATCCTCTTCCTAGCTCTACTATGGTCTTGAGAAAATTTAATCCACACATCAGCATAATCAAGATTGTCTTCTGCCGACATGATAAAGCGACAGTAGTGATGCGTTCAAGGGTTTCTAAAGGAATGCAAAAATTCCTCTCATAGAGTTATGATATAGGTATGACAACATGGGATGTCGTAAAGAGGTGTTTCACGAGGTATGGCGGAGACAGAGTCTATACAACGGTATAAATTTCGTCTCTATGACCCCTCCCGTAATTACAGGGGTCTTTATTGGGAATGGACGTTTTCGTAATCCTCGCTGTCACTCAAAGTCGATTGAAGAAGATAATTTCCAGTTTCCAACTGGGTCTCCATAAAGCTTTGAAATGCCACGTGCAAGGTCAGCAGATTCTGGGCACGGGTAGATGTGTTCGTATCGTCTTCGGATCCTATCTGTTTCTTATGCAGTAGAAGATATACTCGGGTCAATACTTGCATGTCATCTAAGAGCGTGATAAGATGACAACGCATGCGTTGGTACTTAGAGGCCCCATTGGTCACATCTTGGGGTGTATCGATAATAGCATCGAGTTGAGCGTTGGTTCTACGCTACGCTTCGACTAGAATATGTCCATTGTGGGGTTTCCAGTTTACATCAGTCAGCGTGGACTCCGTAGCGTTCATGGTGAAATATAGAAGATGATGCCGTGTGGGCTAGCCTTATAGATTCGCAGACGGGCTACCATTGGCTATAGCACCATGCAACGCGCGTTCAACCATTCAACGCCGAGGAACCTTTCTTCTAAAAATTTCATCACCCATAACACATATAGCGAGACTATATGACGTCACCTTTACCTATCTATGGCGACATAGTCACCTACTAACCTAGTAACATATATCATTTCGACCTACTTATGGATACCTACTGACCTAATTATGACCTTATGGTGACCTACTTATGGCGACCTACTGACCTACTTACTTTTGGTGACCTAGTGACCTACTTATGGTGACATAACATTTCTTTTAGTGATGACATCGGCTTCCATGGCTTCCATGTCCCAGAACTCTCCTTTTACATTCTACTTGTACCGTAATTGTAGGTTCGGATTTCATACACATGATGCACAATTACGGTACTATTTTATTAGTCAGACTGAGTAAAGCCGATTTAGATATCGAAAAGGGCGAGTAGTAGGAAGAAGACCGATTCCCGCGAAAAAATGATGAACTCCCAAATGATGGTTGCGGAGCACGTCACGATGACGTCATATCCGGTCACATGACATCCGGGTCACGTCCGGGTCACAGGTAACATCAAAGTCATTTCCATTCACGTGACGGCCCAGTTATCTCCCCCTACATTTAATACCCGATATGGGGTAGGCCCATTCCGGCGCAATGTTTAGCCTAATGGGAAACCCACGCATGGATATGTGCGATATAGGGTTTGGTCCCTTGTTTTCTTTGTCTCGCGATGTAGAATACGATGGGAGTGGTCTCGAGGCCAGGCGTTGAAATTTCATTGAAAAGTTACTGTGCGTATGCGCACTGGACAAGTAGCGCTGGGGTGGACGTTTTGGGCTTTAGGTGGAGCCCTAGTGGCCCGATTCGGTCGCCTGAAGTATCAGTGTGAAGCTCCCGTGGGGGAGCGTCCAACTGGGTGGAGGTGGACGTTAGAAAAAGTGTATTGGAAGGGACGTTTTGGGGTGGCGGTGGCTCCATATTGGTCCGATTGGGCCGTATGGTGTCAATGTGTAGCTCTCGTGGGTGTCCATCCTACTGGGGTGTTGAGTCGTCCGTTTTCAACAATCAGCGCAGGCGCAGACAGGGAGTTGTGGGAAAAGGGCATGAGAAGTGGCGTTTTGGGGTCGAGGTGAACCCATATTGGTCCGAATGGGTCGTAGGTGGTATCAGTGTGAAGCTCTCATGGGGGAGCGTCCAACTGGATGGGTGAGAGGTGGGAATATCGTATATCTGCGCATGCACAGTGGAAAAAGTGCATGGGAATGGACGTTTTGAGGTCATGATGGACCCATAGTGGACCGTTTGGCTCGTATGGGGCCTTATTTTGAAGTTCTCTTGGGGGTATCGTCGGATTGGACTGGTGTATAGTCCGGTTTCCTCATTTTGCGCATGCCCTGTCTGGCCGTAGTATAGAAAGCAGGCATTTTGGGGGTGCGCGGTGGCGTGTTTGAGCGATTGAGAGACCATCCGTGGTCCAAATGGCCCGTGTGGTGTGTCATCTTGAAACTCGCGTAGCTCCGACTTGAGAGATGTCCACGTCATCTGTGACTTCACCACTCTTAGTAGTAGTGAAAGCAGAAACCCAGTATATTTGCCCCGTGAACTTTGTGGAGAGTTTTACAGTAACGCCTTAACGCCCTGTCTGGACGCCTTAACGCCTTATCGCAGCGCCTTAATGCCCTATGTTAACGCCTTAAGGCCTTATTCTAACGCCTTAATGCCCTCGCATACCAGTGTTTTATATTTTGTACCAAATTGTACCAGGGGTACATATAGGGATCAACACGTGTCCCTCGTCAGTCCATCAGTGAGTGAGTGAGAGAGCGCGACTGAGTGATTGAGTGCGTCGTATCGAACGACCGAGAGGCGTGCACAACGCTCGTTTTAGCGCGTGGACGCACTAACGATGGTGTGTGACTGAGTGAGGGAGAGGGAGTGAGTGGGTGAGTGGTCATATAAGGTCGCGTGTACACCATTAGCCTCAGTCTGTGTCCATCCCTTGTGTCTTAATACCTTGATACCAATGAGAGAACAAGCACAACAAGGATGACAGGTCAATCATTTTATTCTCCCCTTCAGTACACCATACCCACGCTGGGGGAGCCGCGTTGGGTATGTTTACAATTCTCGTATGCTCTTATCCAAAAAGAAGCCGTCCTTTGAGAAAGTTCAATCTTCAGCCATGGTCGCTTTTGGTCAAAGCGTCGTCGGGCAGTCCAGGATACCATTGAGGCAGCATGTCCTGAAACAGTTGTTTGCGCAAGCAACTGTCTCAGGACATGCTGCCCCAACGGTATCCTGGACTGCCTGAAGACGCTTAGGCCAAAAGCTACCCTGGCCGAAGATTGAACTTTCTCAAAGGATGGCTTCTCATTGGATAAGAGCATACGAGAATTGTAAACATACCCAACGCGTCTCCCACAGCGTGGGTATGATTTACTGGAAGAGAGAATAAAATGATTGACCTGTCATCCTTGCTGTTGTTCTCTCATCGGTATCATGGTATTCAGACGCAAGGGATGGACACAGACTGAGGCTAATGGTGTACACACGACCGTATATGACCACTCACCCAGTCACTCCCTCTCACTCACTTACTCACTCACTCACTCACTCATTCACTCACCATCGTTAGTGCGTCCATGCGTTGAGACGGGCGTTGGCCACGCCTCACGGGCGTTGGGTACGACTCACTCACTCACTCACTCACTCACTCACTTACTCACTCACTCGCCATCGTTAGTGCGTCCATGCGTTGAGACGGGCGTTGGGCACGCCTCACGGGCGTTGGGTACGCCTCACTCACTCTCACTCACACACTCACTCACTCGCTCACACACTCATGGACTGATGAGGGACACGTGTTAATACCTATATGTGCAGACATCACCACCACCACCACGGCGACCACCACCACCACAAACACACACACCACACCACCACTACCACCACCACCCCTACCACCACCACCACACACCACTACCACCACACACACCAACACAAACACATACACCACACCACCAACAGCACCACCACACACACACACAGGTAACTCTACCAGGTATCCAGTTTGAACAGGGCCCTTATCTCCTCCAGACGCACTCCATTGCACCTCCAATCTATAAATAGAAAAGAGGTTTCCCCAGAAAATTCCCCGAAGGCAAATATATTCCCGTGAAAATTTCACTAGGATACCCCAACCGGTCCATTTGAATCAAAGATGGGTCTCTTCATTGCCCAAACATGTCATTGGCCACGCCCAAAATGACATCTTTCGTTAATACTGCCCAACTGCGCATGTGCATCACGATGCGACTTCCAACAAAAACCATACCATTCGTCATCAACATGCAGAGAGCTACAAGATGACACCTCCCACGGTCCATTTGGACCACGTATGGTCCATCTCTACCCCAAACACCTTCCTTCACATCCCGAAAATGACCACTTTGGCTACTACACCTACTGATTACGTCCTCAATGACGTCACAGATGATGTGGACATCCCTCAAGTCGTTGTCTACACCCCTGATACAATCTTGTGCAAAAGATAAAACACTGGTATGCTAGGGCGTTACGGCGTTAGGATAAGGTGTTACGGCGTTAAGATAGTGCCTCAAGGTGTTACGATAAGGCGTTAAGGCGTTCAGACAGGGCGTTAAGGCGTTACTGTAAAACTCTGCACAGAGGTCACAGGGCAAATATACTGGGTTTCTGCTTTCACTACTACTAAGGGTGACGACGTGAACATACCTCAAGTCGAAGCCACGAGAGCTTCAAGATGACACCCCACACGGTCCATTTGGACCAGGGGTGGTCCCTAAATCGCTCAAACACATCCCACGCACCTCCAAAATGCCTGCTTCCAATACTACGGCCAGATTGTGCATGCGCAGAATGAGGAAAGCGAAATAGATACCAGTCCAATTCGGATCACTATGGGTCCACCTCGACCCCAACACGCCCCTTCCATGCATGCGCTTTTCTCACAATTCCCTGTCTGCACATGCGCAGAATGTTGAGAACGGACGACTCAACAGCCCAGTCGGATTTACCCCCATGGGAGCTACACATTGACATCTCATACGTCCCCAAAACGTACCCTTTTCCTACTGCACATGCGCGGCATAGCCTTACTTCCACCCCACACGAGAGATTCACACTGATACCTCACACGACCCAATCAGACCACTAGGGGTCCACCTAAACCCCAAAACGTCCAACCCAGCGCTACTTGCCCAGTGCGCATGTGCACATTAACTTTTCAACAAAATTTCAACGCCTGGCCTCAAGACCCCTCCCATCGTGTTCTACATCGCGAGACAAAGAAAACAATGGGCCACACCCCATACCGCCAATGTCCATGCGTGGGGTTCCCAGCCTCGACTTGCTCCGCAGGACCATCATTTGGGACCATCTTTTTCCGCGTGAATCTTTCTTCTTCCTACTACTAGGGCGGTAACCAAAAACTCGTTTAGAGAATAGACTTTGTAAATATTGTAACTTGAATAAAAATGAGGATGAATGACATTTCCTGGTGGAATATCATCAATATAAGATACAAAGGCAGCAAGCTATGAGAACTGTTATCCAAAGTGACCATGATATTCTCTGACTAAATGCACGGGAATTACCGTACTTTATCTGTTCCTTGTGCCACAGCCTCAATTATCCGTTTTTATATCTAGATTTATATATAATAGCTTTCAGATACCGGTACGCAAATCCTGTTCAGTCCTTATACGTGTATGGAAATATCTTATAACTATATACCGATACTTTATATTCAGTTAAAGAAACATTGGACCTTTGAATAACCTATATCTTAATAAGCCTTCGTGTAGCTGAAGCTACATTAGCAAAACTGTAATACATTGTTACCATTGCTATTAACTTCAAGGGCGGATCTACGCCCCCCCCCCCCCCTCCAATGAAACCTAAAAAAATGAATGTGGAATATGTAATTACAGTATGTGGTTTGTGACCGTACTATTGGAGTTGGAGTTTCAATATGTATATAAAATCACACTTTATCGCCGCGAGCGCATCACGTGTCGTGGTTCGTTATAGGCCTGTATTGTATGTAACAAAGCAGAAGGTCAAATGGAGTCTGGCATAAGGTGTGATATTTTTCAATATCGATGCGAGCTTTATGTGAAACAAAAGTGAAAATAGAACTATAAATCTATATGCATTATGTTCAGATTTATTTCCTGGAAAACCCGAAGAACGCATCTCCGGCCACCTCTAGGACCTCGGAGCTCCCTATTTACTCTTGTACTCTGCCATATCTGGTGTTCGTACAATACGAACGTGCACGTGTTCGTGCACATCGGGATATATTGTTGAAGAATATTGAGTCATCTGTTACATCCGATATATCAAACGATGATCTTTTTATAAAACTGTTAAGTTGTTCAGACAAAATAATTACCAAGAATGTAGCAAAATTTGTATATGACTGCTTCAGTACTACAGATAATTGAATACTGCATAACATTACCATTGTGTAAAGCTGTAACATATTAATATATATCCGTGCCAATAAGCAAGCAAAATAAGAGTATCCGCCATCAAGTTTTTAATGAGGTATTTTAGTATGTGTACCCTATCTATTATTTTACTGTGTATATTATGTTATGTCTGTATATTTTGTATGTATGTATGTATGTGTGTGTGTACATGTATGTATGTATCTATGCGTTTTAGCCCTTTTCTGGTGCACAATTCATGCAATAAACTATCTATCTATCTACAATAAAATCTTGAATCTTGAATCTTGAATCCCAGGGCCTAGGAGGCCCCTGGACACTCGCATGTTGAGCTGTTAGGATTCCCTTAGTTTAGCTTTCTGTAAATTGGTCATATCGATATAATCTTGGTTTCTAATATTCTATGACGTAAAGGTGATTGTTTTGTATGTGTTGAATATAACTAGAAAGTCAAACGAGGGGTGATTTTTCCCCATCTAGAATCATAAATCTGCATATATTATGTTCTGATTTATTTCCGAAAAACGTTTAGAACGCAGAATCAGAATCAGAATCATTTATTTGCACAGATATGCCACAGAGGGCCAAAGGCATCTCAGGCGATCTAGGACCCCGGAGTTCACGGGACCTAGACGGCCCCTGGACCCTCGCCTGTCGGGCTGTGATATTAACTCCCCCCCCCCCCCCCCCAGGATTTTCGCTGGATCCGCCCTTGAACTTTGCCTATTCATATTCATATAGGGATCTTCCCATGATATCTTATTGCAATTACATTCCCGGTATACAGTCGCGGTATATAATAGGCCTTTACTAGTCATAGGTGTATTGGCTTATGGTTATCTCTGCAGGCTTACACATAATCTACCCGGTACCGTATATCTTAACCCTTCTTGTAACTGAAGCTATATAGTTTCAAGCTATAACAAAACTATTGCGTGAGTGAGTGAGTGAATAGAATTTAACATCGCCTTCAACATTGTTTCAGTCATATCGCGACGAACCAACTTCAAAGCAGAAATCTTTAAAGCAACATGGAACCATCCACCATCCACCCTATACACAAACACTGTGGACAGCACACAAGACACAGATAGGACGCTTATAAAACATTGCTACATTTGTTACCAGCTTTGCATAATCAAATTGGTATAGGGATATTTGCATGAAATCTTATTACATGTTATACAGTAATCTCAGTTTGATGCTAGTAATATATTATTGACCTGTATTTCGTTAATTGTTTCATAGTTTGTACGTTGTCTCGTGTCGGCTGTACATTTCGGTACAATAAATGAATCTTGAACCGTAATGCTCTTGTGTTCAGTTGAGATGGACGAAGATAACATAGAACACTTTGTCTAGTAGAGCATAGCAGAAATGACATGTTACATAATAAACGGGAATTAAACCGCTGTAAATAATGAATGTGGCGGAATTGACTAGCACTATATGTGTATGAGACAAAGCATCTCAAAGAAAGCATCTGTAGGTTTATCGTACCTCAAGCTGAGTGACGGTGGACAACCGGTTTAGCTAAGTGATTCCAGAATTCAAAACACAAACACACCATGGAACTTTTTGTTTTAGTAGAAAGGTATCTTTTCTTGGTGCCAATACCAACACCAACGGGCACCCCACGAGACCAAATGTCAAACCTCGACGGCGACAGACTGCCCTCTCAGAAACAAAGAGACACTTAGAATGAGTCGAAGGTTTGAAGAAATAGAAAAGTGGGTCGTAGGAAGAAAGAGTATTAGGATTTCTGCCTAAGGAAATGTTTTCTTTCGAACATGTTTTATCTCCCGATGCATTGACCGAGTTACAAAGTTTTATGCAATTCATATACCCTCAATTATATACAGATCCATGCAAGAAAATCATGAACACGCTTATATGAGTATGTATATAACTGATCACAATCAAAGAAATAAACACCAATATGTTCGATTTAGCTAAGCGGGATATGGCTCATACTAAAGGACGGCGGAAAGGAAGGCCGCCGGCCGAAAGGACGGCGGTGGATAAAAACATATGTTACAAGGCTTGGCGGGGGATAATTTGTGCCTAGATGTATTACTTGTGTAAATTTATACCGATTTCATATATTTGCAGGTACCCACAACGTCGTATGGTCACATGAATGTCGGATAATACTTCACGGCCTTCACGGCTAGCGAAAATCAAAATGGCGGCCGACTGGGAAGGCGGGTGCAGCAAAAACTGGCCGTGAAGTATTATCCGACATTCATGTGACCATACGACGTTGTGGGTACCTGCAAATATATGAAATCGGTATAAATTTACACAAGTAATACATCTAGGCACAAATTATCCCCCGCCAAGCCTTGTAACATATGTTTTTATCCACCGCCGTCCTTTCGGCCGGCGGCCTTCCTTTCCGCCGTCCTTTAGTATGAGCCGCGGGAGACATATATGTTTTTATCCACCGCCGTCCTTTCGGCCGGCGGCCTTCCTTTCCGCCGTCCTTTAGTATGAGCCGCGGGAGGCTCCGTTGAAGAATTACTGTAACTTATGTCAGCAATATATATACAACTCAATAATAGTTGTTTCACATCTTCGTTCAGAACAAATTATTTTTGTTCAAACCATAGGGAGAATAGAAAACATAGAGGACATCAACTTTTAGTAGTTTTTTTTCACATTTTTTATATTTTATTTATTTAATACTTTTTTCTGATTTTCGTGTGGGGTTTCCTCTATTTATCGCCTATTTTCTACGAACAGTTTCTAGCTTATCACAGAATTTATTTAGATTTCGGTCATGCCTAGTAACGTCGTCACAATTTCACCGAAAATGTAGAAAACGTACGCCCCCACCCCCCCCCCCCTCCCACCCCAAGATCATCATGATATGACGTCACAGTTACATCATCTTCCAAAGGCCTTTTTTGAACGATATTTCATTCAGATTTTTCTAATTTTTCATTTATCTTTTTCCTTCGCAAAAACTGCATGATAAATTAGTAAATGTGAAATAAAATAACCCCGCCCAACCTCCTGTTGGGTTTTTGCTTCTATCTCCGGAACGACAAAAACTTGAGCTGACGACATGCATGGGTAAATGCAAAATGGTACCAAAAAAGTGATGTTTTCGCTATTTTTCTTCAAGATTTTCTGCGAGGAAATGTGGGCAAAAGCTATTTTATTTCACATCAGATTATTACTTACTTATTTATCATGCAGTTTCTGTGAAGAAAACACAATAAAAGTTTTGACAAACTAGACAAAAAATCGTCAAAAAGATGCCTTTTTGAAAATGACGTCATTGTGACGTCATCATGCATCAATCTTGGATACCTTTTACATTTTCTAGTAATGTTTCACCCCAAGATATAGCATGATAAGTTTCACCACTCATAGCCCTAGGGATAGCAAAAATATATTTGCTCCCTCCCCCCAGGCTGCGGTACACCCTATACTCGCCCAAGCCAGATGGGGTTAATTCATTTCATTATTAAAAACAATAATTATATATAATAATAACTTAAAATATTACATTATTTGTACAAATTTTCGCATATAAGTATTATAGAGTGGAGAAAAGGGCCACTGGGGAAAAAGGCCACTGGGGAAAATGGCCTTGGGGTAAAAGGCACATCGATTTCCGAATCAAGGGCATTTCCCTCAGGGACATTTTTCGGAACCAGGGCATTTCCCCCAGTGACCATTTTCCCCAGCGGACATTTTCCCCAGCGGACATTCCCCCCAGTGGACATTTCCTCCGCCCTATATTTTTAGATTATTTTGAACATAGTTTTTAGATAATTTGGCAAAAACACAATTTTTTTATTATTTTTTTTATATATTTTCTATAAGAAGGATATAAGAATTAAGGATATAAGGATATAAGCCCATGCAGTCTTTGTCAGTAGCATGTATCCTTAAATTTATTGTTGGTTAGCTCTGTAAAAACATTTCTTTTCACGTAAGCTATCTATATCATAATTGTTTTTCTAGAAGCTTCATCTTTACACCGAAGAATTTTGTTGCCGATACCTGAAAGGTCCATTTCTAATTATTATTTATTATTATCAGTGAAACGTGTATATAACTGATTAATTATTATCAATTTTATCGTACCAAACACCTCGTGGAGGTCGTATACAAAATATGCGTAGTCAGCTTTTATACGTCCTACTCAGTCTCAGATCATGCAGGGCTCAGATAAAAAAAAGGCCTTTGAGGGCTTTTGTGAAGGCCAACCTCCGGTGGTCGAAGGGAGATAACCACAGTGCGCAATGTCTTCCACGTCTCTCAGATATAACACATCTATGTTTCAGATATAACATATATATATATATAAATATTAATATTCATGTAACTGTTTTATTGTTGTATTTCTCTTATATTTTGTACTCTGCCTTTGACTGATGTCTGTATAACAAAACCTTGAATCTTCGTATAACAACAGTTTTTAACTTTGACATTTGAATGTGATGATCGGAAGCCCGGTCCAGATATTTATCTCAATTCATCGCATCCTCGCTAAAACCATTCGTTCTTTATTTCTATACATGAATACATACGGGAAATATTAAAACTAAGATAAAATATTACATTTACATAATAAAAGTTACATTGTGACAGGACATAATACTGTCCTATTGTTGGGGAAAGATGGGTGGGTGGGTTAATCAGGAAATAGAATTTTTCGAGGTTTGTTTGCCCGGAAACCAAGCCAACCTCCCCACAGCGCATGCTCCATTTCGCAGGCTCCATTAGACCCCCAGCGAGGTGGTTGAAACCAAGCATGTCCATTTTCACCTTCAGCTCAAAAAGAAGAAATGGCATTAACGTTGTGAAGATAAACGATTCAATGACCCAGTCACCAAACATGTGAACAAAGGAAATCATGGCGAACTGAACTGGAAATATAATCCCCTACCGCAGCCCCGCCCCCTACCCGGTCCCCCTACGTCGTCTAATTTATGCAGAGCACCTGCTTCTGATCAACCAATGAAAACGCCAGGATTTTTTATTAAGGACAATATCAGTCGACTGTAGATTGAGGAACTCCGTTCGTTGTTCGCGCTCAGTTTGGTGAGAAAGGAAGGTCAGCGTGGTGAGATTTGAAGCACTTCCACTGAATCTTCATATCTAAAAAACAGAAAATGTCTGGTGAGTATTGAGTGGTAATGTCTAATGTATCTTAGTAAAGTATTTCGGGGTTTATAGGCGTCATATCTGATTGGGATCTCCTGTTAATTGTTTCGGGCATGTCCCATCGCATGTCTGGGCAAATTTACTGCGCACAAAATGGCCAAAAATCGTGAGTGAACAAAGGATCGCGTCTCTATAAATTATGAAGATGTACCATGCTGGCTAATCATTCATTCCTTATTTCTTTGGGTTTGTGATACAAAAATAGATACATCCATTTAAATAGCAAACAGTATAATTTATCTAATTTAACGAGGTTTTTGCCGAAATTCACGCCGTTCGATTCGGCTCGCTGAAGCACGCGGACCTAAAAACTAGGTCAGCATGGCGAACATCGAGATTCAGGTACACCTTCGAGATTTGTTGTCTGTAATTGTAGGGACTTGACCGAAAAATTTCGCATGTGTATTGAAGTTAAATATGTTGAACCGCTTTAAATTATCTATTTCATGGATATAACTTGATCATTTTCTGCTATAATTCATATTTCACTCCTCTCCACCAGATCAGAGCAAAAGACTTAACTGGGATATATAGGCCTATCCCACTTCCAAATATTAAATCCAAGTTTGGATATTGAAATTTATCCTAAATGGGATATTTTGACCACAGTTACTCCTATGGTGCGCATATTACAATATTTAATTCAATTACAATATTTGAAATTGAGCAGATGAAATTTTTTTTGTCTAAAAAAAAACCCCCTGTATAATAATATTTAAAATAATGCATGTAACTGCAAATTGCAGTTACGTGCATTATTTTTTCGTATCGTCTTGCACATATTTATACAAACAGAAAACTAGCAAAGTATGCCAGCTCGAAAATACGGAAGGAAGAAAAAAAAATAAAAAATACCGAAGTGGTATATTTTATCCCAGTTGGGAAATATATCCAGGTTAGTCCTTTTCCCCTGTACACATGTTCATGTTCAGAGGCGATTAACTGGGGCTCCCATGGGGTTCCGCTGTGAAAAGGAATGGTACTCTACTCATGGGGTTCCGGTGTATGAAAAGAAATGGGGCCCTAACATCGATTCGAGATCCGACAGACTAGTTGAAATGACATTAAATCCTATTCACTCGCACCCTTTTCCATGGGAATCCATAGTTGGTACAGTAATTTCCCTAATAATTCACCTTCCAAATTTAATTCGAAAACGGCCGATTTTTCCCGTCGTGATTTTTTCCATCCTAATAAAACGAAAACGGGAGCATTTTCAATATACTCGTGAAACAATAAATTTCGAACACTCCCGTTTTTTTCTAATCCACACATCATTCAAAGGCATCAAAAACAGTTACATGTGCATCACGTACTACATATACATGTACAAATACAGCATCTCTCAACATTTTCCAGTTTTTTATGTATATATATATATATTTATTTATCCCGACACATGTAAAGCCACAGAGAACTATATGTTATAACTTGTATAATACAAGCTATAGTTCGGCGATTGAAAAGAGAATATATCTCGACATAAATACTTGTGGACCTATTATTGAAAAGAGTTAATATTCGAAGATATAGCAAAAGCAAGAGGCGATATAATATTATACATACTGACATGAGTATTGTTACACGAATTCCATGACCTGAAGTGCAAATCTCTACTTTCAGAGAAAACCAATATCCGGACCATATAACTATACACCTCTATCATCCTCAATTTCAAATTTCCGATGCATCTATAGTTAAACACTTTACACTAAATTCACTTCTGGACAGCAGGAACATGTTCTTCAAATATGAAAGGTATACACATGCATAACCGGCAATGGAGCCAGTAAAGTGAATATGTTACACAGAATAATTTCTGTACAACTAAATCGAGACTAACGATAGTCCAGGCCTTGCATTCTAGAAATAAGACGGGGCTGATCAATAGGCCCCGTCTTGCAGGGTCACGGGGCTGATTTTTGGCCATCAGGGCTGATTTCAAATTTCACCACATGACAATGTATTATTGGTCATATATCAACCAAACCTTTGTTTGGAAATAAATTTTATTTTGATGTCCAGTAGCCTACTCCTGTCCCATATACAATGCTCTACAAATTATTCTTGATTGTACAACATTCCCACCCACTTTAACATATTCTCCCAGGACATATCGCCCCTCCCTTTCACCCTCATACCATATATTCCCCCATATTTTCATATATTCAAAAGATTTTATAAGTACCGGTATCACCAAAAAAATAGAGGAATAAAAGAAAAACCCTCCATGTTGGTATTTTTATCTTTACTGGATCCAGCAAATCTTAATATTTCAAAGACTTCTGCTGAAACCAGTTATTGTAGCCTACTGATATTGTAGAAATAAGAATTGCCAATAATGTGTTTTGACTGCTGTTTTCAATTACCACTAAAACGAGTATCGTTTTAATTTATTAACTTGATATGCAAAACAATATATTGATTTCCCCTCAGGAATGATAAAATTTCCCTGTAAAATTTCAAGGATTTTTAGTGAAAAATACAAAATTCCATGTGGAATTCCAGTGCCTTCCATAGGGGGAGTGCACATATTTTCTGGAAAAGCCAGAAGAAAAAAATTGACAACTGGGGTTTTGTCCGCTGGTGTTTTGTCCGTTGGTGTTTTGTCCACTGGTGTTTTGTCCACTGGAGTTTTGTCCGTATCCCATAAAATGAAATGGGAAATTAATTTGAACATCATTTCTAAAAAAACGAAGAATTATTACTTGCTTGAATCTTGGGGGTTCATTGCAATGCATTCATAATAAAACAGTCGGAAAATTTTGGATTTTTTAGCGGAGAAATGGTACCGGTCGGTTAGACTTTGACGGCGACTTGGACTGTGTCGTCGCCGATTTCGCTGAAAACGAAACCACTTGCAAATTACCGTGTCCACGAAACACTGCTTCAACAAACGCCATCTCAAGCCATAAAATCAGTTGATTTCTTTCGAAGTTGATGGAGAATATGTTTAAAATTGTCCTGATAAACATGATCAGGTCGACTGAACCGTAATCACGTTGCTGATTTCTCGATTCCCGACCTAGAAGTAGGTGCTTTATTTGCTGAAAAGATCGTCAACCGGTCGCCATGCCATGCTGCTCTACCGTCACGTCACACTTTACGGTATGCTGACAGTAGTCGCGCCGCTTTATGGTTGTTGTTGTTGTAAAACGCAGCCTTCGTAGTGATTTCGTTGAAATTTGCTGATAAAATTATTAGACTCGCACGATTTATTTAGACTCGGTCGGGTATTTAAACCGGAAAATAGACATATTTTCTTTCTTGGCCCAAGCACAAGTCAAGACAGAAGACACAGTACTAGGATTAGATTTATTCCATGAAGATATGCATGGGAATATACTCACTGGACTGATTTGACGGGGCCGATGAATAATCCCCGTGAAAAGTCCTCACGGGGCCGATCGGCCCCGTCAAAATGCAAGGCCTGATGATGCGCGTTTACACAGAAATAAAATACAAAAGTTCAGTTTTTGTGGTTGCGAATTCTCCATATATTATAGAACTATGATCAGAAGTCCCTAACCGGGTTCTCATTAGCAGGAGCTTGGAGGCGAAAATGCCTGTCAACTGGCCATTTTGAGGCACCTACGAGATCAATAGAAAAAAAAAATTAACGGCGATTCGAATGATATTTTCAATGTCTCATTTTCTTTAATAAACAGATGATATGGAAGGACAAAGATATAAATGTTTCCCTCTGCTTGTCCCGGTCAGGGCTTCGGCGTAATAGTTTGTGCACAACTCCTATGTCGAGGGAGCCAGTATTTCATTTCTTCAGATGTGCGTGATGTGTCTCCTACATTTTGACTGCAGAAAGGGAGCAGTTGAGTATTTCATTTGTGCTACGGGGAGATGTCAACAGACATGGATGCTGGTGTTTTATTCACTCAACCAATCCAGAACGACTATGACCCGACGTCAGTGTTTCCAACAACATGATAATCCAGTTTATAATCAACGAGGAATCAACTTTATGGAGCGGACGAACATAAAATATGCACCCTCGCTGGGTCAGTCACATTGACATCTCACA
>JAVTVY010022935.1:0-98009 GCA_036873755.1 Hanleya hanleyi
GCACACTGCTCAACACTTCTTCTTCCAGCTGAGGTGAGGGTAGTGATGAGGGTGATGGGGTGGGCGTAGGTAGTGGTGGTGGGGTACTAGTACTACTTCCGCCTCTATATTGATCCATAAACGTCTGGTACTGGTTCAGCGTATGATGGTAGAGTTGAATTTTCTCGTGATCGGGGAGTCGACGTTGGAGTATATTATTCATTTCTTCATCCAGAGACTGGAGTTGTTGCACGGTGGCCGGGACGGGATAGGGAGATTGTAAACTCTGTAACAGTCGAGGTTCGACCAGCATCATTTTTTTCGTATGCTCCATTTAGCGTCCCAAGATGGAGCCGAGTAACGGGCCCAGTACAGTAGCGGCTAAGGGAGCGAGGAGTGCGCCGAGAAATCCACCTCGCTGTAACACCTGTTTCTTTTTCTTCACACTGCCCGTTTTCTTGACCAACGTTCGGAGACCCGCCTTGTGCCGTTGCAATTTTCCTTTCTGCAGAGGACTGAGGGGGACATTGCCTTTTAATACATTATGGGCTACTTCACACAAACACCGGACCAAGTCGGGATCCGCGCCGCGCACCAGGGCCCGCGCTACTTCCGGGGGCGCGCTGCGTAATACCCGCAGAGCGGGCGCGTGCTTGCGTACGCGTGCAGACATGTTGAGGAAATGAAGGCTAGCGACCGTTGTCTTCTTCTTTTATCTTTTTTCTTCTCATTTGGGGGTGTACACCGTCTGTATTTCACCGGGAAAAATCAGGGTACGCAATCGCAGGGGGGAGGGCGTGTCTTGTTTCAAGTCGATGAGGAGATAGCCGTGAGCAGGTTGGGTCGCATCTTCAAAGGCTTCTCGTACAAAGGCTGTGTTTTTAGGGTACATCTGTTGAGCTAGGTGGGTAATTTGTGACGCGTCTCTGGGGTTTTTGAATAACACCACATACTGAGCATTCAAACTAATGTTCCGGTGTTCTTTGTTTTTACTGAAGAGATTCTGTACGATGTAGATAATGCTCAACCGACGATGATGGCTGCCTTTGGTAAAGAGCCGGGTGATTCGAGTGTCCGTTTCCGTCATGAGATCGTCCACCACGACCAAGGTGTCTGGGGGTAGTTCCTCAGGTGGTAAGCCTTCCACTAAGGTGAGTCCTGGGACACGGGCCAGTGCCTCATACGCGGGCTGCCAAGCGCCATAACACCACAGGATACGAGCTAGAGGCGGTGAAATCAGGGCTGACCCGTGTTGGATGAGACGGTGAACAAAGTGTGATTTTCCCGACCCGGTCGGTCCAGCGATGAGGCACGTGAATGGATGCTGCCATCGTGGGTCCATTTCTTTAGGGGGTGATTTGACGTTTAGAAGTCAGCTGTCGGGGCTGGTGGCGCAGGGGATAGTACTCGAAGGGATACCGTTGTCGGGGTAAACGGGGTGATGCACGGGCATCCACTTCAAAACTGTTTAGCGGTGTCGTAGTAGTACTAGTACTAGAGGGTAGAGTGGAAGGCTCGCTTCTCAGGGCTGATGATGATGGAGGATGAGTGGTAGTCGTAGTACGGATCGTTGTGGTCGTGGGCTGGATGTAGCGGGGTAACGTGATGGCTGGAGTAGACGATGGGGTAGGTGTCTGCGTGGAGACGTGGCGGACCCTTGACGTCTGGGCTGGTGTAAGCAGTGGGGTCGTGGTGGGTGATGTAGAACGCAGGTTGTTGAAACAGGATATCACGTACGATAAATCGTAGAACACACCGGTAAATAACGTACCCAGAACCACGACTAGACACAACACAGTACCGACTTGTGCTTTTCGAGTTCTTAACAGTAAGGGTAGACGTGTACTATCCATGGTACAAATCCTATACTGAAGGCGGTGGTGATAGGCGTTAGAATTTATAGACGTTTCATGTCACGGCCGGACACCCAGGAATTAAACGAACGAGGCCAGCCTTGCCATTTGACGAAATGATAGGGAATCCCACGTCGACGTTCCGTTTTCAAAATCTTTTCCACCGTGTAGTAGTCTTTCGGTGTTTTCACTATGGATTGCAATTCTGCCTCGTAAAACGTGCCTTGCAGTCTCTCTCCTTGTAGATCTTCCAGTTGATAGACGTGGGGTTGTCGAGGTTTATGGCGCACGATGACAAAGTGTTCATCACTCCAGTTCGGTAAATACCCTTTCTCAAATTGTCCTTTCACTTTACTGATCCGCACTACATCGCCCCGTTTGTAACGGGGTGCCGTCAAGGGTGGACTGGAGGAGTACAGCGTAGCACGTACTTGATGTTCGTTACCTTCTGTCACAGTACGGGGCGCTCGCTGAATACTGCGATGATAAGCGCGATTGTAGCCTTGGACTAGTTGAGGAAGTACATCCAGGTAGCGTCGTGTGTTTTGAGCCGTAAAATATTTGTACATGCGTCCTTTGAAGGTCCGATTAAAGCGTTCCACTACCGAGGCTTTCGTCTCATTGTACGTGTGAAAAAAAATACCTTCTTTTTCTTAAGAAAGGCTTGAAAGGGTCGGTTGAGAAATTCTGTGCCTTCATCTGTTTGTAAATAAAGAGGTTTGCGCCCCGTCTTGAAAATCTGCTGAAACGCGGCTATGAGATTCTCTCCTGTTTTGGTACGCACGGGCAGGATCCAGGCATATTTGGATAGAATATCGATACAGGTCAATATGTACCGGTGTCCATCATTCTGAGGTGCAAATCGACTCATGTCCACTAAATCCGCCTGCCATTGCGCGTCGATCCCGCCCACGATGACCCGGTTACGACGAAAATGACGTCGGGCAGCTCGATGTAGACTGTACGTATCCTGAGTTTTTAACCAGTCTCGAACTTCAGTTCGACTAATGCCTTGAGCCGCTCGAGCTAGTGCTGCCACACCACTATAGGCAGCTGCACTCGTCGGATTATAATACAAATCAGTTAATACTTTGTTAATAGACGTCTCCTTTTTTTTCCCCGACCGCCGCCGCCGCATCACGGACTTCGTTCGCTCCCGTCCGTGTCGATCTCTTCCCGGGGTGATACTGACCCTCTAGCCGCTGTGCATTCTTTACATATAGGCCTTTTTTTTTCCGGCTGTAGTATCTGGTTTACAGAAACAAAATTCTGCCTCATGTAGTCTTTCATGCGGTTCAGCGAACGCGTCTTCTATAGCACGAACCCACGCTAATTGTTCAGGGGATCGATCGTCCGGTGATAATAACTGATCGACAATAGGCATTATTTTCTTCAAGGCTTCCCACACAGATGGAGTTAGGCTGATACTGCGCGTATCTTTATACCGACCCACACGTATACAGTGGGGTGGTAGGGAATAAAAGTACATGGCATTATCCAGGTGAACGAGCTCTCCGTCTAATTCTCCGCTCAACACGCGTTTAAATTTATTCCACCCATCACGCTGTAGTGTCACCGGCTCCCATAGCATTTCAGCGGACGTCCAGTAAATAGCTAGATCGTCTTTCGCCAGTTTGACTTTATCTGCATAAACGTATAACCGTACACTCGATGTAAGAGGCAAGATGGCTCGTAGTGGTAGCGACATGCTTGCTCTCAATGTCCAACTGATACACACTCTGTCTCTTCCCCTGGTATTTATAGGGCCTATTCTGTGAGAGGCGGGTCGTGTGCAGAGAATACTTTATCGACCACGGGAACTATTTTTTGCAAACCCGTCCACAGATCGGGATCCAACGTAAATCCGCCTCGTTTGAGAGAGATCAATCGGGCAAAATAAGGGCCGCGAAAAATGTATACATCGTGATCCAGGTAAATACTATCTCCATCCAAATCACCAAATAACACACGTTTTAAGGTAGTCCAGCCTTCGGGAGATAATGTGATACGCGCGGGTTCTGGTACGCACCAGCAGCGCGAATCATCATCAATGAGATCGATGCGATCAGGGTATATGATTATGGTACAACCCGAGGTGAGGGTACGGGTAATGATGGATTGGGTTTCCGGGTAGAGTACGTCGTCAACTTCGGTAATGATAGCTTTGAGTGCCGCCCATAATGCTGGCCAAAGTACAATACCGCTTGCGCCACACTGTTCTAACCGCGGAAAAAATGAATTCTCTCTACACCGCCGCAGGTACACATCGTCGCCGACCGGCAAAAAATCGACTTCGGGTTCTTGGCCTTGTAACACACGTGTCAATAGCGTCCACCCGACCAAGCTTAAAGTTAATTTCACTTCGATCGGATGTTCCTCGATAAGGTGCAATTCATGCTCGTACACGATAAGAATTACTTTCGACGTCACTTGAAAGAACGCGAGCTCTTTGCCCGACGATGCCATAATGAAGAATGACAAAAATAGTAGCCCGACAAAAATTTATATAGATCGATTCTGGCTAATTTTTCATGGTTAAAATAAAAAAATACCCTGGGAAAATTAATTTAACACTGCCATTATTTTTTTAGACGCTCCCCGAGTGGATAAATTAATAGTCTGGACTCATACGAGGATAAAAAATAAATTTAGTACATTGCTGGACTAGAATTTCAAGTCTTAATAATTATCAGAACCATCCCTAGGGCTGTGAGAGAGTGAAACCCGATGCTTGCCAAGCCATAGTATATAGGTAATACAGGCTCTACGTACGTGAAGGGTTTTTTTAAATAATGGGGTACCCCTAGTACGCATGACACAGCTTATAAATTTAAGGAACCGTTAATTCACGGAATCAATGACTGAAATAGGTAGCCCCCATCCTTTTCATAATGTTACCTTAATAAAACAATGGTATTCATACGACAAACACATTTAATAAATTATCAAACAGCATAAATTGGTAAAATGCACTTTTCGACTTATAACCAAGGGGCCGCAACTCTGTTGCCTCGAAAATTGGCCCGCCAACTGCGTAGAAATGTGCGTTCTTCCCGTAAATGAAGGCACTGTTTTCTTGATTTGCTACAGTTCTCATGAACGAAACGAGCTGGAATTTTCAGGGCACGCGTATCGATTGCTAAGTGATAGACTTGCTCTATTTTTAATCCAGAAAATTAATTTATTTTTAATGAACCGGGTTTTCTGTATTTTCGTATTCGAAGATTACGGCTCGAAAACTCGGTAAAAAATTAAAAATCAGGACGTAGTCAAGGGGTAGACGGCTGAAATTTTTAATACGAGTGCCTGATTTATCTGAGATGAATTGGAACTAAAAATTCTATGAGCGGTGAGATGTATTGTAAAAATGACAGGCATTTATAATTCAGAAGGAAACACACCGAATTTTCAAGGGTTGCCAGAATCTTTCCGCTGTCTACATGGCTTCGCTGACGTCCGCGTATTGTCTATATATAGTAGCCCCTCTGCAATACGATTACCATAAAATTTTTCAGAGTGACCAAAAGAGATGCAACATATAGCCAAGATGAGTACTACCAACAGACTAAGTCAAAGAAAGGAGCGAGTGATGAGACGATATATCAGAACATTTTGGAGAGACGAGTTTCGTGGCTGGAGAGCAACATTACTAAACGAGGATGAAGAAGGAGCCACAACGTCAAATAATGTGAGGGCACTGTTGGTTGCCGCACATTCTACCATCAGCCAGGAGGACTGGTTCGATCAACTGTATCAACTGATGAATGCGATGCATCCCAGTGCTCCTGGCCCAGCAACAACAGTGCCCGAACATGTGTTCGACATTTTGACATGTCAGGAAGTGCTGGACATTTCTTCACCAACCAGAACACCACCGACCAGTACAGCGTCCCGGCAAGAGGAGGAGGAAAAGAAAGAGGAAATACCACAACCTCCTTTTCCCCTAGAAGATCTTCCTTGCTGCCTGGATCAAGATGATGATGATGATGATGATGACACCCCTCTCATTGTGTACGAACAACCCCCACCCATCATCTCGGCTGCCCGGTTCATCGACGGACAGCCCATGGATGCAGATATCAACGAGGAGGATGGCATCAGCCCCTACCGCTATTTCAGCGTGAGCCATTATGTGAGCCACCGTACAACCGAGAAGTAGGCTACTCTCCCATCGTGAATAAAAACACGTTAAAATAATACCTGCCCTTTTCAGGGCAAACCATTCCTTCCGAGGGAGGAAACTTCTAACTAGCACATGAATTTAACGCACAGATGTCCTACATAACTCCCTTTTTTATTAGCAAACTACATTCAAAAAAACAATCCCTGGCCTATATGAAAAAAGGTTCTTGTCAGGACCGATCTCTGTCACATATCAAACACAGGATTTTTTTCTTTTTTGCCCCCATTAATTAATACTCAGTCTGCGCGATAACGGACTGTTATTTTTTTCAACCGGGGACATAACCCCGAATAATGGGTAATTTATTTTTGATAAAATAGCCCGAATGAATAACGGGGATTTTATTTTGAATGAACACAGGGGTTATAAGGTGTGGGGATCTCGTGTTTAATTTTGTGCGTGATTTAGCAGTTCTCTTTCGGAAAAGATAATTGTCCTGAAAAGGACATTTTTTTTTATTTTTTTTTTTATTTTTTTGCTATGCAATAAATTACATCGTTGAGGGCATCTGTAGTCGGTGTCTTCTCTCAGCGCACACGGTACAGGTCAGAGGTAATAGTTCACACGGTTGGGGATGATTGGCTTCTGCACAGGTAGGTATTTGGGCCCGACGATGGATGCAGATTTCACACAATGCCTGATGTCCGCAAGGGGGTATGGCAAACCGGGCAAACTGGTTAGAACATTCTACACAGGGTAGATATAATTGGCTTTGTCGTTCTGTGTTACAGCCCAATGTTGAAGTGGTGATCGCCCAAACATAATACACCTCATCGTGCATTTTTTGGAGGGGGGGTCTTATTGTCCTCTCTCTCTTGCCCCTTGTATCTGTTCTGTCTTGCCTCTTGCGTAGCCGGACATCTTTTCTTTTTTTCTGTACCCTCTTCTTCTTCTCGGTGAAATGTTCTCCTCTGTTCTCTGTTGCCTTGGCATCGGGTCTTTCTTCTTCTTCTGTAGCCTGGGTGCTTCCCTCTGTTTTGGGGGTGCCCTCTTGTACCGGTTCGTCTTGAGCTGGGGGTGATTTCAACATCTTTTCTAACTCGGCGTAATCTAACTCGGCGTGTATCTCGTCAAAACAGTGTTCGACGACTGGAAAAACATCCGGTATGGTTGAAGTTGAAGCAGGCTGGTTCCCAGGTGAAGGAGGAAATAATTCTGCCATGATATCAGTTATCCAGGGTTGGTCATGATCTTCCAAACTTATGATATTCCCGTAGAGTTGATTTTCATCATGGGTGATGAAGTCGTCAATATCCTTGATTTCAGTCAGCGGTAGTGACTGCATGACTGGGTACTGGTGAATAATTAAAAAAAAATACAGCGCTATTTATAGTGTAACACGCGGACGTCAGCGAGAACACTCTAGCTGTGTGATATATTTTTACGACACTGCCAATATTTGTGTTTCTTCCCCATTTTAAAAACGACTGTCATTTTACAATAACTGTCAACGCACCTATATTTCTATTGTAAGTTGCACTCAGGCAATTCAATATATTGTATTTTAAAATTTTAACCGTCTAACGCTACACACTACCGCTATTTTATTAATTTTTATTGATTTTAAACCCATAAAAATCGTGTACGGGAGTTTGAAACACTAGGTATATGGGAAATAAATTGATTTTCCTGACTAAAAAAACGTGTAGACTCTGGGTGATAGTCGTCTAATAGTTCCATGAAAATTGTGACGGGTTTTATCGAAAAAATAATAAGAAATTTTAATGCTTGGGACAAGGGGTACACAGCACAGTGGGATTCTTGCACTGACTGACACCGGTGAGTGGGGTGGGTTCAAAATGGCGGTCTGTGGATTGGCCGTCATTTTGTACTCCCAATCACTATACAGTGGGTCAGCCTATATCTTGCACTCACTGACGCCGGTGAGTGGGGTGGGTTAAAAATGGAGGCCTGTGGATCACGGCCATTTTGTACTCACCTCCCCTCCTTCCCACTAGACTATAAATAGCGTATAATTTTGATATTTATTCACCAATACACAATCATGAGTTTTAGAAGACGACGTGCTCTGTTTACACATCATCCGACTCGAGATCCGAGAATTGCTGATACAGAAGAACACAGAGAGATCGTTGGCCGTGAAGAAGATGGAGGGGGCTTGACGATCATCTCCAGTTTTCAGCAAGTGATTGAAGACGAAGCCACGTTAATCAGGAGTAGCGAAGAACTTGCAGAACAATTGCGGGAAGATGTGAGAACAGAAGAGAATAGGCGGATGCGAAGGCTGAGTGAACAACAGGACCAAGAAATACACAGAATGGAAGAAAACCACAGTGATCTGACGGAGGGTGGGGAACAAGACGGCGACGAGCTGCCCTGGCTAAATTCTAGTAGACCTCCAACAACAACCACGATGACGCCGCCTGTGTACACTGAAAGTATAAGGACTGAAGACCATACAGCCGGACTTCCCACCATTGCCGAAACTCCAACAATTTCACCTACAGAAACACCACAAACCTGTCGCCACCAAGTAGAGATAATCCAACTCAATGAACAGATTATCGCCATGCGGAGAGGGATGGATGGGATGGAGACGACCTTGAATGGGATGGAGGCGCAAATTACCATACTCAAGAAAGAACGCCGTGTCGAAGAGAAAAAAACACGCTGCAGTATCTGCACGGACGAGGAAAGTTGGTACGCCGTGTTACCCTGTGGACATCTTTGCCTATGTAAGGATTGCTGGGTAACCCTGACGTGTGAAGGTGCGATGTGTCGCTGCATTGATGCCGGAGAGTCCCATTTGAAAATAAAATGTCCCATATGCAGAAAACATGTAGGAGGAGTGAAGCGAATATACCGCGCCTAAGTGTGTCGTATCACACTATCAAAGGCCCTTTTCAGGGCCAACCCATCTTTCCGAAAGAGGAAACTTCTTTCCTAAGCACACCCAAATAACACCAGATGCCCATCATCCTTTTCCCCCAAATAAAATCAAAGAAAATTTTTTTTTACTATTTATTTCAAATTATTGAAAAAATGAGGGTAAAAATTGAAGTGGGGGGACAAGGGGAGGGGGGGGAGGGAAATGGAATAGCCAAAAAAAAATTTTTATGATTGAATAAAAAAGGAAAAAAAGATTCATGTAGCCAAAAAAAATCTTTTTCATTTTATATGTTTTTTTAACAATTAAAAATTGAAATTAAAAAGGGGGAGGGGCAAATTGGAGGGGGGGACAGGGAGTAAGCAAGGTGGATGGAATAGCCCCAATTTTTTCTTTAATAATGGACCCATGGGGTCGAGTGAGGTATCAAATTGAAGGTGAGGTGAAGGGGCATGTAATGGGTTGGGTATGGGATTGAACTATGGGTATTTTGCGCATGCGCGGTAGCCGAAAGGTATGAAAATAGACGTTTTTGGAGGTAGGAGATAGCCAAAAAAAATTTTATTTTTAAAATGGACCAATGGAGTCGAGTGAGGTATCAAATTGAAGGTAAAGTGACGGAACATCTAATGGGGTGGGTGTGGGGTTGAACTATCGGTATTCTGCGCATGCGCGGCGGCCGAAGGGTGTGAAAATAGCCTTTTTGGGGTTAGAGGCGTCCCTAATGGGCCAATCGGGTCGAGTGAGGTATCAAATTGAAGGTAACGTGAAGGAGCATCTGATAGACTGGATATGGGCTTGAATTAGGGTGATTCTGCGCATGCGCGAAGGCCGAAGGCTATGAAAATAGCCTTTTTTGGAACTAGGAGAGCCCCTAGTGACCCGATGGAGCCGAGTGAGGTATCAATGTGAAGGTGAGATGAAGGGACATCTGATGGACTGGTGTGGGTTGAACTATCAGCATTCTGCGCATGCGCAAGAATGAAAATAGACGTTTTGGAGCTATTTGACTATTAAAAAAGGAAAAAAGAATGAACACAAAGCATTTTTTTAATTTTCTACTATATTTTTATTAACACACAATGAACGTATTCACAATTGAATTTAATACAATTATATCTGAGTATTGAAATTTTTTTAATACAATTAACAGTGAAAAAACTCTGAAATTTTAAATACAATTTATACGCTCTCCAGATCAATAAATGTGTAGGGTCAATGTTTTTCCTTGTTCTCCTCAATAGTTCGTCAACAAGACTTGTTTGAATTCATCATCATCTTTCCGTCCTTGGTGCACATAGATGTACGTCACAATCTCTTCACGTGGGATTTTGGAAGGACAAGCCGCTACCACTGCCGTGGCAATTTGCGCCTCGGTCACAGCCTGTAGTGCTTCAGTGAGGGTCGCGTATGAGGCTACCAGAGTGTTCATGTGAGGTCTGATGAGCTGCAGGACTGTGTCAATGTACTTCTCATATATATAGTGCGACACCTGGTAGGTCAGAGTTTGACGAATTGTACTGGCTAGACTCTGCAACTCCCGCCAGGCCGTTAATTTCAATGTGACCCCTTGAGGACAAGCCACCAGCTCTTGCGTATCTAAACGTTTGCGCCATTTTCGAATATGCACGAGGAGCTGGTCATTGAAATAGGCACAGCTCACATAGATGTCGTCACCCACAGGAAATTTCGCTTCGTCATTCCCCTGGTCTCGAATAACCGCATCGATGGCGTATTCAAGGGTCTCCAGTTTTTGCCAGGTGTCCAAGTTCATGGCAATATGCTTACCAGGTCTGTCGTTAAAGCCCGCTGCATTAAAATGCACTTCTTCATCTTTGACACTGACCGTTAAATAGGGTGAGAGCTCCCAAATGTCCTTGTGAGCTGCCTGGTGAGCCGCGTCGATCAGATTGTTGATCTCCTGGACAGACAGAGGAAGTTCTTGTTTCACAGGCACTTGCTGGGGTACTACTGGCTCAGGTATTACTAACGGGGTTAGACGGGGGCGTTTGGGACGTCCAGCACGTTTAGCACTCTCTGAGCTAGTACGTTTGCTGGCTGTACGCTCGGGGTTAGTGTCCATCACTAAGATATCTTCATCTTGTATAACGGCGTCGTCGTCGTCGTCGGCTTCAAGTAGATCGGCTAGTTCAGCATTTTCCGTGATCTTCAACGCCGCCAAGAAGGCTAGAAATCCATAGTAGGTAAATTGCCGTACCTCATGGATGAGGGCTGTGTTTTGTGCTGAAGGAGTTTTCTCCGCCATGATTTCTTCGACACTCTGTTCCAGGAGTAGGTTTTCCTCCGCCATAAGGATATCACATAATTCACCCACATGCACCATCTCATCAATCAAACGAATACGGTACTTGGCAAGCTTCGCTAAAAATAATGATGATGACGCCATGACTTTGGGCTGGTGAAAAACTATTACGGAGTAATAGTCTAGTGAATTGGCACTGGTAAAATCGAAAAAAGTATGTCTCATACAACAGGATAGGCAAGTAGGCAAAATGGCTGGATGACTGACTAGAGGTGAAGCAAGCAGGCAGGCAGGCAGGCAGGCAGACAGGTAAGTCACAGTGCTACGCAAAAGTAGTGCAATGAATACACCCTTTCCCTAAAAATCAACTGCTTTTATACATGACCCGGTGAGTGGGGTGGGTTGAAAATGGCGGCCCCTTATTTTACACACACAACACCCTAAGCCGCCATTTTAAACCCACCCCACTCACATCCCAGGTCAATCAGTGCACGGGGTGAGTGGGGTGGGTTCAAAATGGCGGACTTTAAGCGGTCGGAGAGAAAATAAGGGGCCGCCATTTTAAACCCACCCCACTCACATCTCACTCACTGACCCCGGTGAGTGGGGTGGGTTCAAAATGGCGGCCCCTTATTTTACAAAAACAACACCCTAAGCCGCCATTTTAAACCCACCCCACTCACCCCAGGTCAATCAGTGCACGAGGTGAGTGGGGTGGGTTCAAAATGGCGGACTTTAAGCGGCGGAGAGAAAATAAGGGGCCGCCATTTTGAACCCACCCCACTCACATTCTCAAGGTGAGTGGGGTGGGTTCAAAATGGCGGACTTTAAGCGTCGGAGAGAAAATAAGGGGCCGCCATTTTGAACCCACCCCACTCACATTCTCACTCACGCATGCGCACAGACACACTTCTGACGTCACACCAAGTTCTGCGCATGCGCAGTGAGGCGCTAAGGCAATGATTTACTCCTTGTATACTACTTATGTACACACTTTGTTTCATAAATACACAAGAAAGTTATGTTTCATGTTATGTGATATATCTTCTCTAATATAAGTCTCGTGTTTCGTTTTTTCACAAACATGGTGAAACTTGTGGATTCACCATTCACGCATTCACGTATATTAGCGTTCGCTCGATTCGACTAAGTATACGCTTTCATGCACTACATGCACGTAAAGCACCTACACAGAAAACTTGATTTTCTTCAAAGAAGATAGATTTTTGTATGTAATGAAAATGTACCATAATACAGAAAAGGGGTGCTTAGCAAAGAGTATATTCTCAGGTTTCTCTACTCAGTTATAATGTATACAATCACATACATCAATAGAAATTGAATCAACCATCGTTGGAAATCCTTTACAATTCTTTTCAATGCAGATTCTCATTTCAGTTGGTCTATTTCCTAAGCAAAATATTCGACAATAGAACACAACCTCAAACCTGGTTCACCATTCATCTAGCTTTCAACAATATAAACTTTAACCTATATACCTTGATGTAGGTATGGCGACCATTTCAACATTTAAAATGGTTTTTATTTAACCGCACTGACAGTTTTCTTCGATCATTAACCAAAACCTGATAAGACCTTCAACAATACCACTCGCCCTCATTTCTGGTTAACCATTGTCAGTAGGTTTATTTTAGGCCTGCTCTATTGTGTACATCATGAATGACTATAACATCTGTGCGATATTTGAAAAAAAAAGCTTTTGTGAATATTCTAAGAGGTCACCTACATCACCCACTTCTTTTTGAGTCTAACATTTTTATATGAACACGAACTATATCTTTACAATTTAATACATTGTACCATTATCATCTATCATGAACCAAGGTGTCCGCAGCACATCACCTTTCTTTTTTACACCCAATTTACCTTTACATTAAAGATAAAATATAAGAAAAATGATGCGACTGTCAATCTAATGTTGAATCTGAAAATATGTCAAGTATACCTATAGTTGCATTGAAATAGTAAAATAATTTAAAATCCGAAGAATCAAAACATCGAATCATGAAAGCGGGCTACACACACACGGCCCATCCAACCCTTTGCGCATACACGTTCCGTTTACATAGGCGGGCACCAAATCTAGTACAAAAAGAGTCATTTTTTTAATTTTCATTTCAACGACTGCACGCTTCAATCACTTTAATCGAACCCAGGGCATTTCCTACAGTGGCCTTTTGCCCAACGGCCATTTCCCCATGGGCATTTCCCCCAGTGGCCCTTTTCCCCAGTGGTCATTTTCCCCAGTGGCCCTTTTCTCCACCCTATAATATGGTATTGTACTGTGTCAATGTTTTAATTATTTTGAAAAAAATATTTCTAAATTAATTAAATGAATTTTGTTTTGTTGCCGACTGACACTTTCTCCATTTAATATGGATGGAAAATGCTTAAGATTTGTAGAAATAGGTCTGAAAATCACAAATAACGTTATGACTTCTTTAATGGGCAGGCATGGGTCCATAACACTTGTTTGTTTGTACCAAGTAATTGAAAAAATCCAAACACTCAATAATTTTTCCAGCCTTTGATGTCATCTCTACTTATTATGCTTTAAATATGCTGGAAACTATTGATGTTTGACATTAGTGCTTGAAATTATATTTACTTATCTATGCAGTTTATAGTAAATATGTTTGCCCATTAAAGAAGTCATAACCTTATTTGTGATTTTTAAACTTAATTCTACAAATGTTAAGCATTTTCCATCCATATTAAATGGGGGAAAAGTGGCAGTCAGCAACAAACAAAATTCATCTAATTATAACCAGTCTAGTCACAGCTAGTGGGAAAACACAATCATACTTACTTACATTTTAACATCTACGCAACATTTTTGGTTCGCTTCCGTTTCATTGATTCATTTTGACTTTACATTCAAAGACATCAAAGATAAAATATTTCTACCTATCTGTCATAACGCTTTGAGACAATACGACGTCGTGGTTTTTAATTGTCCGTAAACGTGACTATCGTAACCATTTTCAAGCACGTACCTCTTATCGCAAAAAGCTGAAACGGATCTTTTCCTTTGTTTAATTGTGTATAACTGATGGTCATAGATACTTATGTGATGCATTTCTGAAGTCATAAAAGTATTCAGGTCTAATATTCGTCTGTAATCGTCATGATGTAAGCGTTTTTGTATAACGGTTTTAAAAACACCCTTTGCAGTTTTTTACTGTTTCATCTTCGCACAAATGTAAGTACATTTTTGGTCTTAAATCAATAAATTCTAGACAAATTTTACAGAATAATTTGTCTTTCAATTTACCTAATTCTTTCTTATTTGTTTCGCTGTAAAGGAAATGATTGGAAGGCATTTCGCTGAAGTCAAAATGCTATCGGTATTTTTTGATATCACCAAACATTCTCGAAATTATAGTTTACCCTCCCCCGACCCCCCAAACCATCGCGGGAGTCAAATGTAATTTTTGTTTCGATTTTTGTATTTTGTAGACATATCTCCTGACCTTTCACAACGATCCGCCGCGGGAAGCTCTTATTCTTACCTCTTTAATAAATTGTATAGAGAGAAACTAAGCTAAACTTTGTGTAGATAAAAATAGTTGGTTGTATAATATTTTATCTTATAAGTAAACAAGAGTCAAACTTATCAACGACAATTACTTTATAATGACATATTGTCGGTTCATTCGTATTATTTATGTGAAGCGACAAAGCGTCTGACGCATTTGTTTACTCTTATTCTCGTGTGTAAACACAGGAAAATACAATTTAAGGGAGTAGAGGATGTTCATTTCGCTGCTCTTATGGGGCTACAACATAGTGAATTGTCGAATTTTCAAAACAAGCGAAATTTCCTAACAAAAGTACCCAGATATCTGAAAATGGGATGAAAATCAACAAAAGACACAACAGAACCATTTTTGCACTTTACTGGTGATTTGTTAGTGGGATAGGACTAACCAAAAACTTGACATTTTAGATTCAACAGTTGGAAGGAGGTTGAAAAATGCGCCTCTGAAATCCCCCAAATTTCACTCTTAGTTACTTTCAACAAGAAAGAAATTTGTAAATGGCTTATAAATCAACCTCCAATAATATTCCCTACTACCACCCCGATTTCCCACCCACCCCCTCTTGGAAATAGGACTGGAAAGGCTTAGTTTATCTTATACTGCTAATATATTGTAAGAAAGCATGGTGTCCACTGTTTTTATTACATATTCCACAAGAACTATAAATGCTTAGTATTATATAACAAAGTGGAGAAATTTGACATTGGGAAGTTTGATTCATTGAGCATCAAGCAAGAAAAAAAATCAAATTTCCCTATGCATGCAGTGTTATGACATTTAAGTGATATACATGCATTTGGCTGCCATATTTTTTTAACGAGTATGGTAACCCTCCATTTTATTCCATGGATCATCTTCTCTTAACCTGATAAAAAAATGATGAAATTTAAAAAAAACATTCAACCTCTAGAAATGAACGTCCTCTACTCCCTTAACTGTTTCGATTTCTTGGAAGACGGTATCGGGGACTGCAGTGCAGTAAACAACTGCCATTCATTTCTCTCTAATTTCGATGAAGATGATGGAATTTTGATATCACCAAACATTCTTCTTTTCTGTATCCTTTTCCTCTTTAGGTCCACCTTCATCTGAATTCAATGGAGTTGGTGAATAATTATCTATGCTTATGAGCTTCGACTTGTTCTGCTCTGTCTTTTTTCACCTGTTTTTGCAAATATCGCATCTCTCACTTTCACCAAATCTTCATCACTAATAGTTTTAATACACCGCAACATTTGTTTTAAACTACACTCTCCTTCCAAATTTGTATGTGTTCTCTGGGTTTTCATCAGCTCGTAGACTGACTTTGGTATAACAACCATTTCCTGAACTACTTCACATCATTACTGGGGTTATGTCGTGCGTGATGACGTTACTGGCGATCATCATAGGCGTGCTACTGCGGAAATTAAGAATCTATACTCCAACAAGCTGAAGTGTACGAACTTAGGAATCGGTGTTTCCGAAAAAGTTTGTGTCTGTGACATGGTGAAACTCATTAATAGATTGAAAACCTTATTTGCGTACAAGTTGTGCTCAACTGTGGAAAAACACAATCATATTTACTTACATTTTGACATCTGCTCAACTACAAACGCCAGATAAACTCCAGTAATAAAAGAGATGTTTCTTCATTCACTTTAAAGTTGTGATTATGTTTTTTTCTTGTTGCATTCATTCGTTTATTCACGGCTCGAGCAATCGAAATTATAGTTTACTTGTGTACCCTCGCCCTCCTTCCCCACCCCCACCACCCCCACACCATCGTGGGAGTCAAATGTTATTATATTGTTTCGACCATGTGTTTTGTAGACATATCTTCTGATCTTTCACAACGATCCGCCACGGGAAGCTCTAATTCTTACGTCTTCAATAAATTGTATAGAGAGAGACTAAGCTAAACTTTGTGCAGATAAAAATAGTTGGCTGTATAATATTTTATCTTTTAAGTAAACAAGAGTCAAATGTTATCAACGACAATTACTCTATGATGACAAACATATTGTCGGTTCATTCGTATTATTTGTGTGAAGCGACGAAACGTCTGACGCATTTGTTCACTCTTATTCTCGTGTGTAAACAGAGGAAATTAAAATTTACAGCATTTCTTGTGATATAAATTAAATATAACTTTCTTGCGTATTTACGAAACAAAGTGTGTACGTTTCTTTAGTTAAATTTCAACTAGCTGTTTCGATTTCATGGAAGACGGTATCGGCGATTGCGGTGGAGTAAAAAACTGTCCTTCGTTTGTCTCTAATTTCGATGAAGATGATGGAATGTTGATATCATCAAACATTCTCCTGTTCTCTGTATCCTTTTCCTCTTTAGGTCCACCTTCATCTGAATTCAATGGAGATGGTGAATAATTATCTATGCTTATGAGCTTCTCCGACTTGTTCTGCTCTGTCTTTTTTCACCTGTCTTTGCAAATATCGCATCTCTCACCTTCATCAAATCTTCATCACTAATAGTTTTAATACACTGCATCATTTGTTTTAAACTACATTCTCCTTCCATTTCTTTATGTGTTCTCTCGGTTTTCATCAGCTCGTAGACTGACTTTGGTATAACAACCTGAACTACTGCACATCATTACTGGGGTTATGTCGTGCGTGATGACGTTACTGGCGATAATCATAGACGTGCTACTGCGGAAATTAAGAATCTACACCTCAACGAGCTGAACTATACGAACTTATGAGTCGGTGTGTCCGCAAAATTCTGTGTTCTGCGAACCTGGCGAAACTCATTAATAGACTGAAAACCTTATTTGCGTACAAGTTGTGCTCAACTGTGGAAAAACACAATCATACTCACTTACATTTTAACATCTACACAACTACAAACACCAGATAAACTCCAGTAATAAAAAATATTTCTTCATTCACTTTAAAGTTGCTATTATGTTTTTTTCCTGTTGGTTTCATTCGTTTATTCACAGCTTGAGCAATCGAAATTATAGTTTGCGTGTGTACTCCCCTCCCCCTCTTCTTCCCCACCCGACACCATATCGAGAGTCAAATGTTATTTTTGTTTCGATTATGTGTTTTGTAGTCATATCTTCTGACCTTTCACAACGATCCGCCGCGGGAAGTTCTAATTCTTACCTCTTCAATAAATTGTATAGAGAGAAACTAAGCTAAACTTTGTGCAAATGAAAGTAGTTGGTTGTATAATATTTTATCTTATAAGTGAACAATTGTCAACGATAATTACTTGATGATGACAAAAATATTGTCGGTTTATTCGTATTATTTATGAGAAGCGACAAAACGTCTGACGCATTTGTTCACTGTTATTCTCGTGTGTAAACACAGGAAAGTTCAATTTACAGCATTTTTTGTGATTTTAACAAATTTATATTGTAATATTAATTAAACATTTCGTAAACAATTAAGTGTTAACCTGTGTTTCCGGTCAGTGGCTTTACTCAAAACCCAAATCAGTATATAAGAACAATTTACCCTTGACCATCATTCTGTTGTCATTACTGCGAAAATGTGTCGACTGCTGTTTGTTCTTCTGGCGAGTGTTGTTTGTACAGATACCCTGCACAAATGCCGATATTCGAGGACATCCATCATATGTAATGGGGTTGTATTATTGCACGGAGTTGTATCTTCAACCCAGGAATACTCAGAGGTGGTAGAAATAAGCTTGGTGTCGTCGAAGAATGTGCTACACCTTCACCTGCAAGAAGCTCATTTTCCGAACCTGAAAACAATATTAACAGCGACAGACAGCCCAGTTTCATGCGAGGATGTGAAGACGTGGAAAACACCCCCAGCTGTTAACGGTGTTCTTTGCCATACCACGATTTCAACATCGTTATCAACACCACCAACAACAACAATATCACCACAAACAACAACTTCGATATCGACGTATCAATCAAGTGAAACCATGACCTCAACAACTATCGACTGTCCATCCACAACAACACCATCCCCTCCTTCTTCAATTACATCTACCGAGACAGCTCAGACGACAGAAGTACCCACAACGACAAAAGAACCTACACTGATAGCCAGCTCACCACCTCCATTTGATTATAATAATACCTGTGACTGCGGCGGCGAACGATGAGAAAGTGAGATATTAATTAAGATAATACTTGTCATCTTGATTTCGATCCTTACAACTAATCTATACCTATGCATTAACTCCTGCAAAAAGTGCATTAATCAGTCTCAATATCAAAAGCCTCGTGGTGGAAATGAAATCGAAATGACAAATATTGTGGAACATTATACTGAAGCTGTTGTCTTTCCTCATTCTTTCTCAGACGATGAAACTTATCAAAATATTGACATAGAATGAGATTTTCCCCATATTTTGTTCTTTATACTTAAACATTTTTTCCTTTTTATTTATTTTTAGTTTCTAACTATCGCATCATTATTGGGGTTATGTCGTGTGTGATGACGTTACTGGTGATGGTCGTAGGCGTGCTACTAAAAAAATTACTGACAACGGTAACCAGAACTTCCACAAGTGTTGGTACACGGGATATTGAGTTATCAGTACTTGAAGACCCGTGGGGAGACGAAGAAAGTCTAGCACAACAAGCTGAAGTGTACGAACTAAGGAGTCGGTCTGTCCCCAAAACTCTGTGACTGTGAACATTATGAAAGTCATTAATAGATTTAAAACCTTATTTGTGAACAAGTTGTGCTCAACTGTGCTTTACAATCATAAATACTTACATACATATAAACATCTACACAACTACAAACATCAGATAAACACCAGTAATAAATGCATGTCTTTTCATCCACTTTAAAGCTGTGATTGTGTTTTATTTTTTTCTTCCAGTTGGAATCATTCCTTTATCCACAGCCTGTGCAATCGAAATTACAGTTTTACTTGTGTACCTCCTCCACCCCGGGAGTCAAATGTTATTTTTGTTTCGATTATGTGTTTTGTAGACATATCAGTAGTATATATTACTGATTTAAAGCCTTATTGACCTCATTAATTGTTCCCCGGGTAAAATTTGAGGTGGAAGTTGATCACGTGACGCTCATGTGATCGTTGGGGGAAAATCACCTCCAACACAGAAGAGTTCCAATCTAGGGGGGAGGTAACTCTGGGTGACCATAGTCCCGGCAAAGGGCCCCTGGGCATGTATTCTTCCGCGTTGATGCGGTCTGGCGGTGATGCGGTCGCGGGAAAAAGCTTCCGCACAGAAAAAGTAGTCCCACACTTCAAATACGCTGCATGGCCCGATTGGGTCGAGTGAGATATCAGAGTGAAGCATTCGTGAAGGGGCATCCAGTCATGGGTGGGTGCATGTAAAATTAGGAATTTTTCCCGAAACTATAAAAAGCGGAACACGGACTTTACCCCTAAAATAGGGGAAAACCCCTATCAACCCTAGTCAAAAGGGCTAATATCGTGCCCCGGGCTTATCGGGGCCTGCCTATCAAGTCAATAGGGTGGGTGCATGTAAAATTAGGATTTTTTCCCGAAACTATAAAAAGCGGAATACGGACTTTACCCCTAAAATAGGGGAAAACACCTATCAACCCTAGCCAAAAGGGCTAATATCGGTCCCCGTGCTTATTGGGGCCTGCCTATCAAGTCAATGGGGTGGGTGCATGAAAAATTAGGATTTTTTCCCGAAACTATAAAAAGCGGAAGACGGACATTACCCCTAAAATAGGGGGAAACACCTATCAACTCTAGCCAAAAGGGCTAATATCGGTCCCCGGGCTTATTGGGGCCTGCCTATCCAATCAATGGGGTGGGTGCATGTAAAATTAGGATTATTTTCCGAAAATATAAAAAGCGGAACTCGGACTTTACCCCTACAGTAGGGGTCTGTATTATACAATATAAGAGAAAATGCCTGTATGGGGGGAGGGGTGGTCAAATTTTTTGTGGGCTTTACTATGGCTTGTGGGGTCTCGTTTTTCTCGTCTCGCCAAGAAAATGACAATGGGAAGGGTCCCGGAGCGAAGCGGTGAAATTTTTGGGAAAAGTACCGGGTAGGCCTGTATATAGGCCTATAGGCTGGCTATATGTGGGTATAGGTTCAACCTGGGAAATTCACACACGTCCATTGTGATATGGGTTGCTTGGATTTGTTTTTCACGTCTAGTCATTTAGAACACGATGGGAAGGGTCTCGGGGCGCAACGGTGAAATTTTTGGAAAAGTTCACCGAGGCCTGGGTAGGCCCATAGGCCTATACTGCATGGCTATGGGGGTATAGGCCCATACGGGGTGAGTAGAATATATTAAGACAGTTGAGGGGAACGCTGGACGCTGGACGCATGACGTCACTTAAATAGGTCGGAGGGTTATAAATACGAGCAGGTGTACGTAGAGAGTGCGAAGCTATTTTGGTTGACTCGGAGTCGTTGAGAGTACCTAATTTTACTACATATCTATACATATCCGGTTATTTATATCCCGATGACATCATGCGACCTTCTCCCCCGAACCTATATATAAGCGCTCTCGGGTCGAACGAGGGGCACGGAATGGTTTAGGATAAAAGGACGAGCTTTTCGAGCACATTCACCACTCGCCTTTCGTAGTACACACATCTATCAGTCGATACAAGATGATCTCCCTAGCATACAAAGTTTGCGCAGAAGTCTTTGAAGAGAAGGGGGCTGCCTTTATACGTATTGTCGATCACGGTCATGTACCCAACGCGTCTCAGCCGAGGTTCATCACACTAAACACGAAAGCATGGGACAACGTAACATTTTACATGGGGACCATCGATTCCTTTCTCGAACGAGGTGTGGACACACCCCAGCCCATCCGCCTGGGCAAAGATGTATATATCAGTCATAATGTATTCAAGGGAAAATCATTCGTGCACCTCAGAAACTGGGATAAATCTACCACCAACGCGAGGAAGATATTTCCTACGACTAACGGAATCGCATTGGACGGGGTCTTATGGTCGGAGTTAAAAAAGAAAGCCGGAGAGATGGACGCTGCGCTGAAGGAGATGATAACCGCCATTCAGGTTTGCGCATCGGCAGCATTCGACGACGACATGTCATCGCCTCCACCGACTCCTACGGTTTGCAGAAGGACGCAATTCCTCGAACACGCCATTAAGAAAGCGTATATCGAAGAACTAGCCCCTACCATCGGCGAAATAAGGAGATAACACTGCCCCGGATGTGACATCGACGACCCCAGCCAGGGTCATCACGAATGTATGATGAACGATCCCGATGAGATGGCGGACTTATACTTTAACGATGCTCTAGAACGTATTGACGAAAATGCGGTCATGAAGAACTTTGAATCCCTCATCGAAAGGCAAACGGAAATGAACGTGCACCCCGCGTACCTGATGAAATACCAGTGCGAAGACTGGAGGGAGACGGAAATGAAAACCGACCAATGGAAAAGAGACTTACTAAACGGTATGAAAAGCGCAAGCAAAAACTAAGCGTATAGATTTGCTCGTTCTCCAACCAGCTATGTTTTGATTGGTAACAATACATATTTTATAAACTACTTAGCTTTGTTGTCGATGTTATTTAGTTATATGTTAGTTAGCGTTCTCGTCATTAAACGGCGGGATACGTAGATGGGGTCAGGCATGGCGTCTAATGCGCGGGTTAACAGAGTTTAAAGCCCCATATCCTAGAACACGTGCGATTGCTCTCTTTTCGCGGCGGTCGCGAGTGTATATTGAAAATATATTATTTTTCAAACCGTATTATAAATATGCGAACCGTGTATTTTTCCGTTTATTCTCAAATCTGACATCGAACGGTATGGATCAATACCAGAGAAAGCTAGGCATACTTAAATTTCTTTCTATAGGGGCTATATCGCTCCTACTTATACCACTCATCGTATTAACCACGAAACGAACACTCTGTCCTTCGTGCGCGTACCACACAGTCGAAGATAGGCCGCGTGTGTTCGAAATACCATCGGGGGATATAACTATCATTCCCAACACAACGCTATGTACACCGATGCAGCAAGTTATTATCGACGAACACCTCCGGGCTACTGTTTGTATCTACACCAAGTTATTGAGGGTTGATCTGCGTTATTTTATCAACGGCAAAGCCACTATAAAGGGCGTGGTCTTGAACTACACGCAGTGGACATTACTCAAAGCTCGAACCCGTCTCATCGATACAGCTATTCATAACCTGCTAGAAAAGAAAATTTAATAATGGATTGGAATCGAATGGTGAATGCCGTTACCTCTTTACACGCCTACAAATCGATCACCCATAGCATTACAAGCGTCTAATTTTGCTACATATCTATACATATTCAGTGTGTCAGAATGTTTCCGATACGTTGAAAGTTAACATTTGGGATTACTATATAACGCTATCCCAACGTCTAAGGAGACTGTTGGCTGTGAATCAGTCGAATGGATAAGTACATCGTCGTAAACAGCGAGGACTCCAAGACGCTTTTCCCCGAGAATCGACCATACAAATTTCGCGTCAGTTTAAATAAAAGCATCCATTTCGAAGAGTCTTGGGTCGTAGCCTTAGCGGAAATATTTATCCGAAGACAGCCGCAGGTTAAATCACGATCACTTCTACGCCTGTGTTGTAACATATGCGGAGATTCCTACGTAGGCGAGACGAAAGTACCTCTACTACGCTACGTCGACGCCTCTGGACTCCAGAAAAAACCGGTATCTAGGATATACCTCACGCCGTATTACCTGCCTATTATTTTAAGCGACGTACGCTATCTAGAAATCGATATAACCGACGCACATGGTGAACCGGCGACATTCCTCACCGAATCCGTCATCGTAACGCTTCACGTTAAACCGCTATGACCGGGAGACCCTTGTACATCCCCGATGTGAATAAATGGATCAGATTTTATCAGAACGAGGCAAAGTCTGTCCATAACCCCTCGACGTATTTTAAGAAGCAGAAAGGTGGAGGACTAGGTGGTAAAACGGGTGAAGCCTGCATTATTCCCATCGAGCCTCATTCGGAAAACGTCAGCGGGAAGAAAGTCAAGACGCCGGCTATTCAGCTTACGGCCCCCTCTCAACAAGTGGTCGAACAAGCCAAGTCCGAAGTATCGAGAACGCGTCAACAGGAACTCATAAATAGGAAGCGTTCTCATCCTAACGTCAGTTCACCCACCGATAAACGGAGAGCGCGGACCAAAAGATCGTATCTCTTCGAGTTATAACATGGCACTCCTCACCGACAAAGGGTTCACCGAAGGTCAACCTAGCGAATTATCGTTGTTCTCATTACCCCCTACGCAAACAGCGGTTGAAAGTCGCTATGTTATCGACGTTCGACCGTCGTCTCAAATCTCGGACGATGCACCCGTTGAATTCCTGATATCCGGTCAAGGCTCGGATTACGTCGACATGAAATCCTGCAGACTCTACGTTAATGCTAAAATAACCCACAGAGACGGTACCCCTTTGAACAAGGACGAAAAATGCGGCCCTATCAATTTACTCCTCCAAACTATGTGGTCGCAGATAGACGTCTCCATGCAGGGTAAGCTTATGACGGTCATGGACAACAGTTACCCGTATAAAGCGTACATTCAAACGCTAATGAATTTCGGCGAAGACGCTAAAACAACTCAGCTATTCCCTCAACTATATGCAGCCGATCAAGGTATTGATCTGAATTCCACGGATCCCGCAACAGGAGGAAATGTCGGGCTTACAGAGAGGAGCAGATTCACCGCGGAGAGTAATGTATTCGAAATGGAAGGAAACTTCATGCAAGATGTTTTCAAACAGCAGCGGTACTTGCTCAACAATGTGGATGTATACATCAAAATGTATCGCTCTACACCGCAGTTCAGCGTGATGTCGGGCGAGGAAAATCCGGCGTATAAACTGATGATACAAGACATCAGCCTGAAAGTTCACAAAGTTCGCGTAAACCCCGGCGTGATATTGGGACATGCCAAGATCTTGGAAAATACATCCGCCAAATATCCGTACGTGAGGACGGAGACCAAAATGGCTTCCTTAGCCGCGGGACAGACCCTCTTCCGCTGGGATAATATTTTTTATCCGTCTATCCCAGCAGACTGGTGATCGGATTCGTATCGTCCAAAGCCGTGGCCGGGGATTATAAAAAGAACCCCCTAAACTTTCAACACTTCAAACTGGCCAATCTCTCGGTGAATATTGACGGCGTAACGACTCCGGGTCACTTTCTGAGAACGCGGTATAACACGCTCCCGAAGAGTTCATTCACATCGGCCTACCTGAGCTTGTTCGACAGCATAGGACGTACCGGAGATAACTTCGGTAATTCTATAACCTGGTTTGATTATCATAACGGCTCTACCCTCTACGCCTTCAACCTCGACCCCACCTACGCCGCAGAAGACCACCTTCAGCTCTTAAGACTGGGCAACGTACGCCTCGAAGCGACCTTCGAGGAACCATTACCGGAAAATGTGAGCTGTATCGCCTACGCCGAATTCCCAGCGCTGTTCGAGGTGGATAAGTCTCGCAACATCATCTCCATCACACCATGAATACGGACGAACTTCTTTGCATCATTCACAGCGACCGTACGCTGGACGCATGCGTACGCGGTGTGTACCCGGCTGACAAAGTTCCAATCCACGTGCTACGAACACCAGCGGCTTTTATCGTGAATACCGACGTGGCGAGTCTTCCCGGAGAACACTGGGTAGTGTTTTATTTCCGCGACCAGCGAGGAACATTTTTCGATTCCCTAGGGCATCCCCCGGAATGCTATTCGAACCAGTTTTTCTAGTAAATTCCGTTATTACAGCGCTAGACAGCTTCAACGAGATAACTCTTTTACTTGCGGTCACTACTGTATATACGTCCTACTTCAACTAATACGGGGTATATCCCTGTCCAGTATCGTTACGGATTTCGATCAAAACCGTTGTCACAACGATTGCTATGTATACAACTTTGTCACGCGGTATTTTTCACATTGTTTAAACAATTCGCTGAACTTGCATTGTTAACCCCGCTCGCATTGTCCTATCAATATTAATAAAGGTTGAGTAAACCACACACTGCATGTTTTGTTATTTTATTTAAAAGAGGTGTGAATCACCGTTTCCATCATTCGATGTCATTGATATGAATGGAAACGGGTGGAAAACGTACTTGTCGCGAACCTATTTCGACCCGAAAAACCCTATCAGCTTTACCGGACCCTCTAAATTACACACCTTATTAAAGGCCGATGGATATAACGTAGCGCGTAAAGAGCTAACGCAGTGGTTGAGCGACCAGGACGCTTATAGTTTACAAAAGCCAGTTCGTTATACCTTTAAGAGAAGCAGGATCGTCACTGCGGGATTAGACGATCTTTGGGATACAGATCTAGCCGACGTGTCCAACGTATCCGAGTACAACGATGGCGTGCAATTTCTTCTCTTCGTCATAGACGTTTTCTCGCGATTTCTGTGGGTTATCCCCCTTCCCAATAAACAGCATAAGGCTATAATCTCGGGACTCGATCAAATCCTGATTGAGGGGAGACAACCCAAGTATCTCCGTTTCGACAAAGGAAGCGAGTACAACAACCGATGGGTGAAAGCGTATTTGAAGAAGAAGGACATTCATTTCTACGTAACCCATAACGAAAAGAAGGCTAATTACGCCGAGAGAGTTATAAGAACGATGAAAAATAGTATGTATAGATATTTCACCCATAAGCAGACCTACAGTTATTTAGACGTCTTACAAGACCTGGTGCGTAATTACAACCAACGACCGCACACATCTCTGCGCAACAAAAGTCCTTCCGATGTTAATGAAGGGAACGAGGCTCTCCTCTGGAGAGAAATGTATGTCGACACGGCGACAAAAGGTCGTAAACAACCGTTCAAATTAAACATCGGGGATACCGTGAGAATCTCTCACGTGAGGTACGCCTTTCAAAGAGATTACCAAGCGAAGTGGACGGAGGAACTCTTCAAAATTTCCCGACGATTCCGGAGACGAGGCATCGCGATATACGAACTCAAAGACTTCATGGACGACGGGGTACAGGGAACATTTTATCAGCAGGAACTACAACGAGTGAGGAAAGCGTCCGACGCCTTATGGCGGATCGAAAAAGTTCTCAAAACACGCCGGAAGAGAGGCAGAGTTGAGAAATTAGTTAAATACACGGGCTGGCCCATTAAATTCGCCAGCTGGGTGCCATTAGAAGATATCGAAACTATCTAAACTCGACTACCCGCAGCCCGCACCCTGCACCTGCACCCTGCACCATGCAGCCCACATCCTGCACCCTGCACCTGCAGCCTGCACCCTGCACCCTGCACCTGCAGCCTGCACCCTGCACCCTGCACCCTGCACCTGCGCCCTACACCTGCGATATCTCCTATATAAGTTCGAGTATCAATGCGGCGAGCGCACTCTACACGAAAACTTTGATATATTAACGACTATTTTCCTAAAGTATATCATGTCTTATACGTGTAGCTTATGCGCTAAGAAGTTTACGAGAATCGAAAATCTGCGCAAACATATCGAGTTACATCACGGGGGACGACTTACATCGCGTATCGATGTCATTACTAATACGAAACCGTGTATGGACGAACGAGTATCCGAAACAATGGACGTGAATGCGACCTTTCAACATCCTTTTACCATGATTGTTAGCGGCCCGACTGGTTGTGGGAAGACGTCGTGGGTGTTGCAGCGTTTGGAAGGGACCGACATTCGGCCTTCTCCTACGCGTATTGTCTGGTGTTACGGTCAATGGCAACCCGCCTACGAGAATACTCGATTACAGAATGTGAGCTTCGTTCCCGGAATCCCGCACGATATCGGCGAGCCCTATTATTTCGACCCCGAGCAGGTGAATATTGTGGTCCTCGACGATATGATGAGCCAAGCCAAATCAGACGGACAAGTGGCGGATCTGTTTACCAAAGGCTCTCATCATCGGAATCTATCCGTAATTTACTTGACCCAGAATCTCTTCCCCCAAGGCAATGCGTCCAGAGACATCACCCTGAACTGCCAATACTTCGTGCTATTCAACAATCCCATCGATAGGTATCAAGTTCAACTGTTCGGAAGACGCATGTATCCTCAAAACATAGGCTATTTCACGAAAAAATATCAGGAAGCCACCGCCAAGCCGTACGGTTCCCTAATAATAGATCTGAAGCCGACTACACCGGAAAGCCAAAGACTAAGAATGAAACTGGATGCGCGAGCACAGATGGGACAAGGTCTATACACAAAGGCAATACCTTCTTGGTATAAGGAACAAACGGGAGAAGGGAGACGTGAGAAATTGGATATCCATAAAGCGTCCCACAAGGTGAAACACGACACGTGGAAAGCCCTGTTCGGTAGAGCAGCGCGTATGCAAGTGAACGATGATATCAAAATGAAGACTAGAGAGTTAATAACGAATGGATGTACGAAGCAGGAGGCCGAGGTCCAAGCAATAACTGAATACATGCCCCATATGATGAAGACGCTACGCGGGATGTACCTCGACATGATCCTGGGTATAAAAGCTCTGGAGAACGACTCAATTCACGAGGAAATCATGAAGTCTTGCGATGACCTTCAGAAGACCTACAACACGAGCTATGAGGAGGCGGTGAAACAAAGCGCTAAAATGAAGAAACATTTGTTCGATAAACTTTACGAAGACGATGAATAAGTTCCACGCATTTTATTAACAAACATACATAGTCTGTAAAATCAGTCGTGATTTGCTTTCACTCTGATTTAATCGGAGATCCGATGAAGCCATGTGCCACAGTATTGATACCGTCATCTAGTACATACCGTTTATCGTCGAAGGCGGATAACGCTACTTTCTCAACGGTATGACTATATAACTGGTGATCGATACTGCGAATCTGGTTCATGGTTGTTTTTACAATTTTGTGTCGAAATAAACAGTCTTTGTACATGACATGTCGAAGTTTTTTCTTTATAGCGTACTTGGTTATCCCCTTGGCCGTTTTCTTCTCTTCTCCCCCGTATAGAATGCTGTACAACTTGGGCCTAAGGCCTACAAACTCTTCTATAGGAGTTCCGCCGCATTCGTCTTTCATCTTGCCAAGTACTTTGGTATTGGTAGCGCTATAGAGGGGGTGGTCTTTCGGGTAGTTGCTGGTGTCGAACAAAGCCAGATTCGGCGCCATGTCGCCGTACAAATCTTCTGTCTCAATTTCATAACACAAACTATCCGTATCAGTGAATAGCAGCTTCGCCTTTTGACCATACTTTCGCCTCATTTCGTTATAGTGGAAGTCGTACATAAGTAGCTTCGAGAGGTCTAGAATAGCGAAGCCGGCGTAGGTGGGTCTGTTCAAAAACAATTTAATTTTCTTTAGATTGACGCCGGCTAAATCCTCGTTAAAAATTTTGAAAGCCTGAAAAGAGGGTTTGGCGACCATCCTCTGAAGTCTCCGTTTTGAGTTGACGAGCTCTATCCGGGTACGTTTCCTAAGATTCTCCATCGTTTTCCCGAATATAGAGTTGTTCATCAGTTTAAAAAAGTCCTTCTCGAAGTCATTCTTAGCGGCCTTACGTTTGTCCGTGTTGAACGCGATGTACGGCTGCAGCCATGTTGACTGCGTGAACTCTATCCCGCGATGGATACGAGTCAAAACCATCCCCTGTCGCAGATAGAACTTCAAATCGCGGTAGTGTATCACATAGTTCGCTTTGTCGCGAAGGTTGGGGACGAGTTTTTCCGCGGATTTGCCTTTAATGTTTAGCTCTTTCTTCAGTTCGAGAGAATGAGGCGAGAGCATGTCATCGGTCACCGTCATTCGTTCGGGACAGAGAGGATAGTCGCTATGCGTCTCGTGAAGTGACGAGGGATATTGTAAGTCGACTTCCAAAATATAACCCGTTTCAGCATCGTCTTCAATTTTCCCTATCTCGGTCACGTCCAGCGATTGGATTTGTTCGTCGGTCATCCACGCGAATTCTCGTAGGGGTAAAGGCTGCGACATCGCCCACGCGTATAGGTTGTTGGCGTCTAGATAAATAATGCACTTCCTGGGCGAGTCGGCATTGTAGTCGACCATGTTCGGATTGTTCGCCTTACTATACTTATTGGAGATCATTGAAATACCTCCGCGGATACCCCGTTCTATCATTAGGTGCATATCTATGTCGTCTAGCAATTGTAGACGCGCACCGGTCATTTTCATCATGGCGTCCCATGACAGACCGGGTGAGGTATAATAGTGAGCCGGGTCGAGATGATAGTAGTTCATGCAAATGTCGCAAAAGTTTTCGAATACATCGGCTAGTAGCAGGACATCGGATTTTAGGTAGAGGTCGTGGTAATGCCCTAGGGTTAGAATTCCGAACTCCGACCATACCGACTGCGCGTGGGCATAGTCTTGGTCGGAAATAGGCTCTTCGCGGAGGTGGTTGTAAAACGCTTCTTTGGGAGGGAGTTGGCGTTCCGAAAATTTACTTTCGGTTGACATATAGCCGTAGGGGTAGACACCCTTTCTCAACATTTTACGCTGTTGGTTAGGGTTCGGGAAATGTTGCCCGAGCTGGTGAAACTTTTCAGTACCTTCCTTAGACATGTTGTCGACTAGAGTTTCGAGGGAGGCATTGAGGAACTGTAGGGAATCGAGGAACCTTAAATTACCCAGAGAGAAAGAGATGTATTTCTGCATGTTATTCGGGATACACGTTATTTTCAGGCCCTTGAATTTTCCCATAACGCTACAGATGAGATGACCGTCATAACCCTTAGTGTTATGCAAAACGACGGGTATAAAAAACTGGCGCTTTTGAAGCTTCTGAATCTATACTGTAGGCTGCACTGATTGTGAGCGGGACCCCTGTATTTCCCCGTCAAGTGACAATGGTCGCGTACTCTGTCAGCGCCTAGTTCCTTGTCGCAAATATGACAATGCGTCGCCGCTTTAAAGGCTTTTTCCTCCTCCCGGGTTATCTGCATAGGTTTGACACACTCTAATATACCGCAGATTCGTTTATCTTCTTCTACGAGTTTTTCCAGGAAAGTTTCTACGACATCGGGGCCCCTATATACCACAGCGGGCTTACTGTGCTCGGGCATTGTACTCACTACGGTATAACAAAACCCGGACGGTTCGTGTCGCTCGTATTTGGTGGTAGCCCCGGATTCGGAATGAATTTTACGGGTAAAACATTCGAAATCGGCGTAAATGATGAACGGAACGCGTAACTGTTTCTTAATATTTTTGAATTCCAACCACTGCTCTTCTGGGGTTTCGGGGAGTCTGATTCGCTGCGGGCCGTGTCGAGAGCAGTAGGGAATGTGATCGTTTAACAAATGTCGAGTAGAAAACCCGTGCAAACAATAATTGCAGTAGAATTGAGCGCCATCATGTTTTGTACGATCCCCCAACAATCGGCTCATGTTCTTGATCAAGCAGAAATGTCTCTTCTCGTCTTTAGAGATGAGTAAAAGATCGACGTGTCTATCGAACTTTTGTTCGCTAATATGCAGGGGGAAACCCCCTTTGTCGTAACCGAACACGCTCACGGAAATACCGTTACGAGCTTCGAACTTCGATATTTGAGATAGAGGGATAGGAAAATCTATTCCGTCGACGTTTAACTCGTTCAAGTACGGTTTATAATGTCGAATGTGACACGCGTGATCCTTCACGGGGTGTAAGGCCGCTAGAATTGACCAGAGAAAGCAAAGCTGATCCGTGTTCTGCGGGTTGACAATTGCCTTCTTTTTAATCAGACACTGTGGCGTGGGGATATAGCTGCTACCTTGAAAGGGTACATATTGCGCGATGTGCACCTGAAGGTGAATAATTTCGTCCAAGTTCCACTGGCTTCCGTCTCGCTGATACTCCTGGAAGCTGGAATGTATTTTCTGGAAGGACTCGGCGAGCTGCTGTTCGAGCTGGGATAGGTTTGTGCTAATGAAATTAAGACTTCTGAACACGGGTTCGGAGTAGGTGGTCTCACCATCATTATTCGTTCGAGCGAGGCGGAGTTGTAGGGAGACGTACCACTTGATCCCCCTTTGTTCGTTTAACGTTGCCGTCAGCAGTTGACGAACCGCGTGTTCGTTGTTATTAAAAAAATGCAGAATATCTGAACTGGTCGTTCCAGTAGGTTGAATAGTGTGGGTGTGCAGAGTTCCGTTCAGCGCGGACGACGACGATTTCGCCCCTCCTGACTGTTTGCCGTGGCAACTGTTGCAATGCTGCGGATGGCTGGTATAAAATCGTTCGGGTAGTGGTCGATGGCAGGAGGAACACTCGCGACCTCGGCTAGAGCACTCCTCGCAGAACTGTTTTCCGGGTAACAGGCACTTGAATCTTCCGCACCAGTTACAGTTGGCCAGTCGAGCGGGTTGACCTGAAGATATAAGGAAACACATATTTTCAACCGTCGGGTTAATTCGCCTTTACGCTCAGATTGAATACAGCGATGAACTGTCGAGCCGCTTTGGCGGGTAGATCATGGGATTATGCTCGATTATAGTGGCCGTGTGGTCATGTTAACCAAGTTGTCGCATGAACAGGTATAATAAAAGCGTACCTGAGATATAACACATGTCACGAATTGTTAGATTCTTAAAATAGGTTAACCAGAAGACTATACTGCGAAGCCATGTGACCCTGTCGGTATATCGGCATCTCCTCCCACTTCCCCTTATATGTGCTGTAATATTATTAAACAGAGAGTGGTCTCTTCATATTAGTTTCTCTTCTATTCTGATACGGTTAAGTAATTTACCTGCAGTTTGTCCTCGAGGAAGTTCTGAACCATCGGACGACGAACACGATGCCACCGGAAGTTGATCTGTTCAATATAAATATGTAGCTTAGAATGGCGAAACATATGATTGATGACCGACATTTAGTAAGTGGGGCGCGGTGTTGTGTTATGTACTAGGTGTAAATACTCTTCGTAGGAACATTAGATGATATAGTTGGTTATAACATTACCGGAATGGTTCCTTTAAACGATGAATGACTTACCGTTTTTCCTAGAATATTTTCCCCCTTGATTGTCGGTTGGTTCCGCTTGTCTTTTCCTCGAATGGATACGCTGGTGTTCTTTCAGTGCATCCGGACGGGTGAAAGTTTTATCGCACACGGTACATAATAGAGAATGACCGTGGTGTATCCTTCGTTTATGTTGTAACATGTATCTCCTATTGGCGAACGTTTTGGTGCAGAGATCGCACTGGATCGTTGTACTGGGGACGAGACGACCGAGCGAATCCGCCAGGAGCTGAATTCGTCGGAGGTTGACGGCATCGTCGTTCGAAAGTCCATATCGTTCGGCCCAAGCGTTCAGATCTTCGACACGGGTAAAGGAATCGAGACGTGAATAATCCGTGTTGTTCTCTGAAATATTGAGGTGATAATAATGTAGCTTCAATCCTAACAAAAATATAGCAGGTACTAGAATTTGACCTTGATAAAATAGGTTAAGGTCGGTCATCTTCAGTACACCTCTGGTCCTTCACCAGGTGAATACATACTATTAATTTGGAAAGCCTATATATATTTCTTCATGTTAGACCATAATAAACCGTATATGACCTTGAAAAATAGGTCAAGGTCAGTCAACCGGGGTAGACTTCTAATCAATCACGAGTTGCATACCTACTATGAATTTGGAGACCCTAGCTTCAATGCTATAAAAAATATAGGAAATACTAAAATTTGACCTTGATAACATAGGTCAAGGTCGGTTATCTTCAGCACACCTCTGGACCTTCGCCTGATGTATACATAGTATTAATTTGGAAAGCCTAGCTTTATTTTTTCATATCATATCACAATAAACAGTATATGACCTATAAACATTGGGTCAAGGTCAGTCAACTGGGATAGACTTCTAGTCAATCACGAGTTGCATATATAATGTGAATTTGGAGACCCTAGCTTCAATGCTATAAAAAATATAGCAAATACTAAAATTTGACCTTGATAAAATAGGTCAAGGTCGGTTATCTTCAGCACACCTCTGGACCTTCGCCTGATGTATACATAGTATTAATTTGGAAAGCCTAGCTTTATTTTTTCATATCATATCACAATAAACAGTATATGACCTATAAACATTGGGGCAAGGTCAGTCAACTGGGGTAGACTTCTAATCAATCACGAGTTGCATACCTACTATGAATTTGGAGACCCTAGCTTCAATCCTATAAAAAATATAGCAAATACTAAAATTTGACCTCGATAACATAGGTCAAGGTCGGTTATCTTCAGCACACCTCTGGACCTTCGCCCGATGTATACATTGTATTAATTCGGAAAGCCTAGCTTTATTTTTTTTTTCATATCATATCACAATAAACAGTATATGACCTATAAACATTGGGTAAAGGTCAGTCAACTGGGGTAGACTTCTAGACAATCACGAGTTGCATACCCAGTTTGGTCATTCCTTTGAAGTTTCTTGATGCATGGATGCTCTATACCAAGTTTCACACCGAACAGAGAAATGGTACTCAAGATACACAAGATTAATGATTTCGCATAAATTAAATATGGCCGCCAAAGTTTCCAACCAATCAGGCTCGGGGTTAATAGGGTTCTGGGTCATGAGCATACGGATGTGCAGTGCAAGTTCGGTGTGCCTAGGCTAGGTCATTCTAAAGATATGTTGGTAACAAGAAAGCTGTGATGGTTTCGCATAAATTAAAGATGGCCGCCAAAGTTTCCAATCAATCGGGTCCAGATTCAATAGGGTTCTGAGTCCCGAGCATACGGATGTATACGACAAGTTTGGTGATCACTTCTCTTCTTCGTCTGTGACAAAACTCTTTCCTCTTCAAATCCGGCGCTCTAACACCCTTTGGTTTATAACCGTCCGTTTAACACTACTTCTGAGGACATGTAATGTTGTAAAGTTAACTATGTTACCTATTCTGGTTATCCCCTTTTCCTCATCCATAATTAAAGATTGCAAGGTGGGGGTTGTCTGTAGATATTATAAAGCCATGACGTCAACCGAGAAATATGTATACTTGGCCACAAGGGAGATGTAAGTACAGCGTACTATTAATACGTGAGCCAAGGCGGGATGAGTAAACGCGGTTATATGAACCTGCACGGTCGTTGCCATAGCGACGAACTCGAAAAACATGCAGTATTAATACTTCGACATGAGACGTATATATATATATATATACGAGCCTGGGTATGTGTAAACGAGTGTAGTTTGGTGGGCTAACGATAGATTGAAATGTGTTATCGTGCTGTGCTGGTGGAATATTTACAAAGTGTAATAATGGGTGGTATCACACGCTGTTATTGTCCCGGATTTGTGGATTAATTATATAATTCATGATTGGTTCATGCAAGGGAATTCCACTATAGGAAGGAGTCTGAAAGATGGTAAGTTCCATTATACACGACATTTATAGTTTATAGCGGTAATATTAGAATAAATTAGCACAAAATTGCTCGCCCATGTCGAAGTTGTATAATATGACAAGAGACTGTTTTAATTAAAACCTTGTAAACCAGCAAAACACCAAAGATATGATGGATAATTCTCAACATTTAGAATTGCTCAGCCTTTGTGCTTATGCATATACCCAAGTTCACATGCAAATATTCTTCCAAAGCCAAGGAACTGGGAAACACGGGGCTTGTAAATGCTGGTCGCTTGTAGAATCCAGATCACAATTTTTATGCAAATATTCAAAGCCCCAAACAGAAGTTTCTGCCAGTCATTATTGTCAGAGGCGGCCTGGAACTCATTTACATTTCAAAGCCATGTTTCATGAATAGACTGCAGTCACTGGCTTGATGCAATGACTTTGGTTTAAATGCCTATCTAACACGGTTAATGAATATTCAAACCCAAAATACTTTTGGAGATTTCAAAAACATGTTTTCAATATATTTTCCATTATACTGTAAATGTTAAATAATTTGATTAGTTAATATATATAAGATTGTGTTGCTTTCTTATATCTCTTCGACATGGGCGAAGCATTTCTTGGAAATATGTTTCAATATTGCTGTGCACATCTTCGTTGTATTTTGAGTGCCTAATTGGATGGCAGCGCAAAGGCCTTAAATATTGCATAGCCCTGAAATTGTAAGCCGGCTAATAGCGTAGACCGCACTGGCATATCGGGTGGCAGTTGTTTAGCGGATATAGCTACCATGCTGGCCGTGCATTTCAGAAATAGCCTAGCCCATATCACTTTCACCCGGCCTTACTGTTGAGCGCGCTGGTATATGGGGATACATGTATTTTAACACACTCAGTCGTTTTCTACTTTGACCTCCGGCTTTCGCGGTAGGAAAGTAGTGGTTATTTTCAAGTTATGCATACATTTCTTGGTTAATGTAAAAATGGTTATAGGCCCGCAACAAACCGCTAAAAAATAGTAGTATGTATTGGAGAATTCTTCCCTGTATAGCGTTATTACGGATGACGGGTTAGCGGTGTTGGGAGGGGCAGATTTTCGTCGTTGATAGGATATAATGGCGTTTCATTTTCCTTATAATTGCGGTGTAAGGAGGTGTTGTATATAACACAACATAGCTTTATTATGACGCTTCATCTTATGTGAAATAGAATTCACTCACCTCAGATTTTTCCAATGATCAGCGGGTAAACGTGGTTAGAGCGATGTAGGCCTCTTCATCTAGGCGAATAATAAGTGGAGATTGGCGCTCGTCTTCAACAGATTTAGCTATATTGTAGAGATGTGACTTCCGCTTTTTCCCAGGCTTTGTCCGTGGCCTTAAGACCCTTCAACGGTGGCAATTATCGATTATTGCAATATAAAGAAGATGATCTTCAACAGAATGTTAATTTCAATTCCACGGGCCCGGTATACTGTCTACCTTTGAAGCGAGATGAAAAGTTGAGTGGCTGACTGTAGACGAGAGCGCTTATATATATAAGTTCGGGGGGAGAACGTGGCATGATGTCATGGGATATAAATAATCGCATACGTACAGATATGTAGTAAAATTAGGTACTCTCAACGACTCCGAGTCAACCAAAATAGCTTCGCACTCTCTACGTACACCTGCTCGTATTTATAACCCTCCGACCTATTTAAGTGACGTCATGCGTCCAGCGTCCAGCGTTCCCCTCAACTGTCTTAATATATTCTACTGGGGTGGACGTTTTGGGGTCTAGGTGAGCCCCTAATGATCCTATGATGTCGTATGAGGTCTTATTTTGAAGCTCTCGTGGAGGAGCATCCGACTGGACTAATGGGTTTGTCCGTTTTCAGTAGGTTGCGCATGCGCAGTCTGGCCGCAGTATAGAAAGCAGGCATTTTGGGGGTATGTGGGTGTGTGTGTGGGGTAGAGATGGACCGTTATGGGTCCGAATGGGTCGTGGAAGGTGTCAAGGTGAAGCTTGTGTGCGATAGAGTCAGAATGGTGTGTGCTTTAAGTGCAAGTCGCGTCAATCTGCGCATGCGCAGTTGGTTGTAGAAAGTAAAGTGGCCATTTTGGGGCAGTACAGGAAGGTATTTGGGGTCGAGATGGACCATCCTTGGTCCGAATGCGTCCTGGAAGGTGTCATCTTGTCATCCCTCGGGGTGTAGACCCCGATTTGAGGGCTGCCCACGTCACCTGTGACGTCATCGGTGACGTTATCAGTACGAGTAGTAGCGAAAGTGGGCATTTTAGGGCACTGAAGGATGATATTTGGGGTAGAGAGGGACCATCCTTGGTCCGAATGCGTCGTGGGAGGTGTCATCTTGTAGCTCTCGGGGTGTAGACCCCGATTTGAGGGCTGCCCATGTCACCTGTGACGTCATCGGTGACGTCATCAGTACGAGTAGTAGCGAAAGTGGGCATTTTGGGGCAGTGAAGGAAGGTATTTGAGGTAGAGAGGGACCATCTTTGGTCCGAATGTGTCTAGGGAAGTGTCATGTTGTAGCTCTCGGGGTGTACATCCCGATTTGAGGGATGTCCGCGTCACCTGTGACGTCATCGGTGACGTCATCAGTACGAGTAGTAGCGAAAGTGGGCATTTTAGGGCAGTACAGGAAGGTATTTGGGGTAGAGAGGGACCATCTTTGGTCCGAATGTGTCTAGGCAAGTGTCATGTTGTAGCTCTCGGGGTGCGTCACCTGTGACGTCATCGGTGACGTCATCAGTACGAGTAGTAGCGAAAATGGGCATTTTAGGGCAGTACAGGAAGGTATTTGGGGTAGAGAGGGACCATCTTTGGTCCGAATGTTTCTAGGGAAGTGTCATGTTGTAGCTCTCGGAGTGTAGACCCCGATTTTAGGGATGTTTGCGTCATCTGTGACGTCATCGGTGACGTCATCAGTAGGAGTAGTAGCGAAAGTGGACATTTTGGGGAAGTGAAGGAAGGTATTTGGTGCAGAGATGGACCACTATTGGTCCGAATGGACCGCGTGGGGTGTCATGTTGTAGCTCTCGGGGTGTAATCCCGATTTGAGGGATGTTCACGTCATCTGTGGGGTGATTGGTGACGTCATCAGTACGAGTAGTAGCGAAAGTGGGCATTTTAGGGAAGTGCAGGAAGGTATTTGGGGCAGAGAGGGATCATCCTTGGTCCGATTGTGTCGTTGGACGTGTCATCTTGTAGCTTTCATGGTGTACATCCCCATTTTAGGGATGTTCGCGTCATCTGTGACGTCATTGGTGACGCCATCAGTACGAGTAGTAGCGAAAGTGGGCATTTTGGGGCGGTGAAGAAAGGGATGTGAGGTAGGGATGGACCATCCTTGGTCCGAATGCGTCGTGTGGGTGTCATCTTGTAGCTCTCGGGATGTAGACCACGATTTGAGAGATGTCCACAGTATCTGTGACGTCATTGGTGACGTCATCAGTACGAGTAGTAGCGAAAATGGGCATTTTAGGGGAGTGAAAGAAGGATTAGTAGTTTAAAAGCGCATTTCGAGCCCTTTTGACCTAGCGGCGCAAGGCGCAATGAGGGTATGCGCGCGTGTGTGTGCGTGTGTGTGTGTGCGTCTGTGTGTGTGTGTGCTTGCGTGTACGCGTGTGAGTGTGCTTTCGTGTGTGTGTGTGTGTACGCGTGTGGGTGTGTGTGTGTGTGCGTGTATGTGCGTGCATGCCTATGTGTGTACGCGTGTGCATGCATGTGTGTGTAGGCGTGTGCGTGTGCGTGCATGTGCGTGTGTATGTGTGTGTATGCCTCTGTGTGTGTATGTGTGTGTGCTTGCGAGTGTGTTTACGCGTGTGTGTGTATGCGTCTATGTGTATGTGTGTATGCGTCTCTGTGTAGGTGTGTGTGCGTGGGTGTATGCCTGCGTATGCGTGTGTGTATGATATATGTACAGACACCACCACCAACACCACCACCACACACTACCACCACACACACACACACACACACACACACCACCACCACCACCACATTCGACCACCACCACCACCGCCACCACCGGGCGTTGACGGGTGTCAACGCCCTGTGGTGGTGGTGGGAGCTCCCGTGTGGCGGAGCTCTTGGAACGGAGCTCTTGGAGCTCAAAGCCTGTGGAGCTCAGAGCTCGGAAGTGACATTTGCACATGAGCTCTGTGAGGTCACTTCCGCTTCCGTTCACGTGACCGGAACTGACCTTTGACCCCTGCGCGCAATTTTTATCCGGTATTGTTAGCGCGCGCAGGGGTCAAAGGTCAGTTCCGGTCACGTGAACGGTAGCGGAAGTGACCTCACAGAGGTCATATGCAAATGTCACTTCCGAGCTCTGAGCTCCCACAGGTTTTGAGCTCCAAGAGCTCTGCCACACGGGAGCTCCCACCACCACCACCGGGCGTTGACGCCCGTCAACGCCCGGTGGTGGCGGTGGTGGTGGTGGTGGTGGTGGAATGTGGTGGTGGTGGTGTGTGTGTGTGTGTGTGGTGGTAGTGTGTGGTGGTGGTGTTGGTGGTGGTGTCTGTACATATATCATACACACACGCATACGCAGGCATACACACACGCACACACACATACACACATACACAGAGACGCATACACACATACACATAGACTCACACACACACACACGCGTAAACACACTCGCAAGCACACACACATACACACACAGAGGGATACACACACATACACACGCACATGCACGCACGCAAGCATACACACACACACGCACATACACACACACACGCACACACACGCGCGCATACTCTCATTGCGCCTTGTGCCGCTAGGTCTAAAGGGCTCGAAATGCGCTTTTAAACTACTAATCCTTCCATCACTCCCCTAAAATGCCCACTTTCGCTACCACTCGTACTGATGACGTCACCGTTGACGTCACAGATGCTGTGGACATCTCTCAAATCGCGGTCTGCATCCCGAGAGCTACAAGATGACACCCACACGACGCATTCGGACCAAGGATGGTCCATCCCTACCTCACATCCCTTTCTTCACCGCCCCAAAATGCCCACTTTCGCTACTACTCGTACTGATGACGTCACCAATGACGCCACAGATGACGCGAACATCCCTAAAATGGGGATGTACACCATGAAAACTACAAGATAACACCTCCCACGACACAATCGGACCAAGGATGGTCCCTTTCTACCCCAAATACCTTCCTGCACTTTCCTAAATGCCCACTTTCGCTACTACTCGTACTAATGACGTCCCCAATGACGCCACAGATGATGTGAACATCCCTCATATCGGGATTACACCCCGAGAGCTACAACATGACACCCCACGCGGCCCATTCGGACCAATAGTGGTCCATCTCTACACCAAATGCCTTCCTTCACTTCCCCAAAATGTCCACTTGCGCTACTACTCCTACTGATGACGTCACAGATGACGCAAACATCCCTCAAATCGGGGTCTACACCCCGAGAGCTACAAAATGACACTTCCATAGACACATTCGGACCAAAGATGGTCCCTCTCTACCCCAAATACCTTCCTGTAATGCCCTAAAATGCCCACTTTCGCTACTACTCGTCCTGATGACGTCACCGATGACGTCACAGGTGACGCGGACATCCCTCAAATACCCCGAGAGCTACAACATGACACTTCCCTAGACACATTCGGACCAAAGATGGTCCCTCTCTACCTCAAATACCTTCCTTCACTGCCCCAAAATGCCCACTTTCGCTACTACTCGTACTGATGACGTCACCGATGACGTCACAGGTGACATGGGCAGCCCTCAAATCGGGGTCTACACCCCGAGAGCTACAAGATGAGACCTTCCACGACGCATTCGGACCAAGGATGGTCCCTCTCTACCCCTAGGGTGTAGTCCATAGAAGAGCCAAGGCATCTGAAATTGAACAGTAGGCTGGTTCATTATATGCTAAACAGCAACCGTGTTTTGGGAGAACCCCCATAAAACTATATATTTTCTGAAAGAGTAGGCTCTTGCCATGAAGCCGAGACAGATGTAAGCATAGCTGACTGAAATCGGGGTCCCCATAACCCCTACTGAACATGCCCCAAACTTCAGGAAAATCCTCTAAATTTGGTCCAAAATAGGTCATATTCTCTCCCCATCACAGAAAAAACTTGACAATCGATTGTTATGAAACTCCGACACTGTGCCCAGTCGAAGGATCAACAAAAATTAGCAAAGAAAATAGGGGGTCGACCATGCCGTTTTCAAGCTCATTTTCCCACTGTAAAATATACCATGTGCTCGCAAGCGGAAAAAGGCCCCAATTTACAGCCACTCTTTCGCATTTCCATCTACATAATGAAGCATGGGCCAATCTAACTGGCAAAATACCATGTACTGATTTGTACTGACCAGTCAACTGAATGATATTACAAATATTAATAAACAATAAGCCAATAAAAATTCTCATGGGGTCAAACCTGGTGGAATATTAATTTCAAAGATTTTGAGGGGGACCAAAAATCCGCAACTGTGGACTACCCCCCAAATATCATCCTTCATTGCCCTAAAATGCCCACTTTCGCTACTACTCGTACTGATGACGTCACCGATGACGTCACAGGTGACGTGGGCAGCCCTCAAATCGGGGTCTACACCCCGAGAGCTACAAGATGACACCTTCCAGGACGCATTCGGACCAAGGATGGTCCATCTCGACCCCAAATACCTTCCTGTACTGCCCCAAAATGGCCACTTTACTTTCTACAACCAACTGCGCATGCGCAGATTGACGCGACTTGCACTTAAAAACACATCATTCTGACTCTAACCCACACAAGCTTCACTTTGACACCTTCCACGACCCATTCGGACCCATAGCGGTCCATCTCTACCCCAAACCCACACCCACATACCGCCCAAAATGCCTGCTTTCTATACTACGGCCAGACTGCGCATGCGCAACCTATTGAAAACGGACGAACCATTAGTCCAGTCTGATGCTCCTGCACGAGAGCTTCAAAATAAAACCTCATACGACATCATAGGATCATTAGGGGCTCACCTAGATCCCAAAACGTCCACCCCGTATGGGCCTATACTCCCATAGCCATGCAGTATAGACCTATGGGCCTACCCAGGCCTCGGTGAACTTTTCCAAAAATTTCACCGTTTCGCTCCGGGACCCTTCCCATCGTGTTCTAAATGACGAGACGTGAAAAACAAATCCAAACAGCCCATATCACAATGAACGCGTGTGAATTTCCAAGGTTGAACCTATACCCCCATATAGCCAGTATGGGATTATGGGCTATATGGTACTTTTCCAAAAATTTCACCGTTGCGCTCCGAGACCCTTCTCATCGTGTTCTAAATGACTAGACGTGAAAAACAAATCCAAGCAACCCATATCACAATGAACGTGTGTGAATTTCCCAGGTTGAACCTATACCCCGATATAGCCAGCCTATAGGCCTATATACAGGCCTACCCGGTACTTTTCCCCAAAATTTCACCGATTCGCTCCGGGACCCTTCCCATTGTCATTTTCTTGGCGAGACGAGAAAAACGAGACCCCACAAGCCATAGTAAAGCCCACAAAAATGTTTGACCACCCCTACCCCCATACAGGCATTTTCTCTTATATTGTGTAATACAGACCCCTATTGTAGGGGTAAAGTCCGAGTTCCGCTTTTTATATTTTCGGAAAACAATCCTAATTTTACATGCACCCACCCCATTGACTGGATAGGCAGGCCCCAATAAGCCCGGGGACCGATATTAGCCCTTTTGGCTAGAGTTGATAGGTGTTTTCCCCTATTTTAGGGGTAAAGTCCGTATTCCGCTTTTTATAGTTTCGGGAAAAAATCCTAATTTTTCATGCACCCACCCCATTGACTTGATAGGCAGGCCCCAATAAGCCCGGGGACCGATATTAGCCCTTTTGGCTTGGGTTGATAGGTGTTTTCTCCTATTTTAGGCGTAAAGTCCGTATTCCGCTTTTTATAGTTTCGGGAAAAAATCCTAATTTTACATGCACCCACCCTATTGACTTGATAGGCAGGCCCCGATAAGCCCGGGGCACGATATTAGCCCTTTTGACTAGGGTTGATAGGGGTTTCCCCTATTTTAGGGGTAAAGTCCGTGTTCCGCTTTTTATAGTTTCGGGAAAAATTCCTAATTTTACATGCACCCACCCATGACTGGATGCCCCTTCACGAATGCTTCACTTTGATACCTAAACCCAATCGGACCATGCAGCGTATTTGAAGTGTGGGGACTACTTTTTCTCTGCGGAAGCTTTTTCCCGCGACCGCATCACCGCCAGACCGCATCAACGCGGAAGAATACATGCCCAGGGGCCCTTTGCCGGAACTATGGTCACCCAGAGTTACCTCCCCCTAGATTAGAACTCTTCTGTGTTGGAGGTGATTTTCCCCCAACGATCACATGATCGTCACGTGATCAAGTTCCACCTCAAATTTTACCCGGGGAACAATTAATGAGGTCAATAAGGCTTTAAATTAGTAATAAAAACTACTCATATCTCCTAAGTATGATGGCCGAGAGGGGCCATCGCGTCTTTCATTTCTAATTTAACGCGATGGAGCGATGGAGCTATGCGATGGAACGATGGAGCTATGCGATGCGCGATGGAGCTATGCGATGGAGCGATGGAGCTATGCGATGAAAAGTCGCGCTATGCGAAGCGCGATGAGGCTATGCGATGGAGCTATGCGATGCGCGATGGAGCCATGCGATGAAGCGATGGAGCTATGCGATGGAGCGATGGAGCTATGCGATAAAAAGTCGCGCTATGCGATGCGCGATGAGGCTATGCGATGGAGCTATGCGATGCGCGATGGAGCTATGCGATGGAGCGATGGAGCTATGCGATGGAGCTATGCGATGGGGCTATGCGATGGAGCTATGCGATGGGGCTATGCGATGGAGCGATGGAGCGATGGAGCTATGCGATGGAGCTGATGCGATGGAGCGATGGAGCGATGGGTGCGATGGAGCTATGATGGAGCTATGCGATGAGGGCTGATGCGGTGGGGGCTATGCGATGGAGCTATGCGATGAAAAGTCATTGCGCATGTTCGTGAAAAAACGAGGCTGATTTGGACGCCATTATTCAACATTCAACGAGGAAGTAAAGCTCTATTTGTAGCCTGTTTTGCCCACAAGTTTTATTTTAACATTCGCCGTCAAACAAATGATGAATTTCGGATGCACCGATATATAATTTAAATATTAACTATATACACGAACGTCAGACCCACGAAGTAGGTAGCACGGGACGATGGAACACCTATGCGATGCGCGATGGAGCTATGCCATGCGATGGAGCGCGATGCGCGATGGAGCTATGCGATGGAGCGATGGAGCTATGCGATGGAGCGATGAAGCTATGCGATAAAAAGTCGCGCTATGCGATGCGCGATGAGGCTATGCGATGGAGCTATGCGATGCGCGATGGAGCTATGCGATGGAGCGATGAAGCTATGCGATAAAAAGTCGCGCTATGCGATGCGCGATGAGGCTATGCGATGGAGCTATGCGATGATCGATGGAGCTATGCGATGGGGCTATGCGATGGAGCTATGCGATGGAGCGATGGAGCTATGCGATGGAGCGAAGGAGCTATGCGATGGAGCTATGCGATGGGGCTATGCGATGGAGCTATGCGATGGAGCTATGCGATGGGGCTATGCGATGGAGCTATGCGATGGAGCTATGCGATGGAAGCTATGCGATGGTGCTATGCGATGGAGCTATGCGATGGAGCTATGCGATGAAAAGTCATTGCGCATGTTCGTGAAAAAACGAGGCTGATTTGGACGCCATTATTCAACATTCAACGAGGAAGTAAAGCTCTATTTGTTGTGCCTGTTTTGGTGTTTCTCACAAGTTTTATTTTAAATATTCGCCGTCAAACAAATGATGATTTTCGGATGTACCGGTATATATAATTTAAATATTAACTATATACATGAACGTCACAGGACCTACGAAGTAGGGTAGGCATTAGGACTCCGACGCGAACTGAGCTCTTGGAAATCTCCACCCCCAGTTGAAATCCTGCCTATATTAAGATGGGCACTGCCCAAGTCAGAATCAGCAGTGATTTTCATCAAAAATCACCAGAAATTTTCATCAAAAGTAGGTCAGCTCAGAACGTGTTGGTAACAGTCCCCTAATGCACCTTCATGCCGAAAATCAAGGTTCTAATGTCAACGGTTCTCCTTATTTTGCCGACGAAAGTATTCGGATGGACTGACTGACTGACTGACTCATTACCGGACAATTTGCAATCTGTAGCCTACTTCGTAGGAATAATTTCAATCGAAAGGTATATTAAGCTTTGACCATGTCAAGAACACAGATATTTTATAGTTGTTGGGAAGCCGAACACAGAGCCAGATTTTGAATGTGAATGAGCAAGGATGATGCTTATTGGAAAGTAAAATCTGCATTCAATATATAGATATAATACCGTATAGGTTTATTTTTGGCTTTTGCTTTACTCTAGCGGTTTTTCCGCTGCCTTGTTTTTTTGGGGGGGGTCATGTTTGTTCGTTTTTGTTTTGTTTTGTTTTTTTTTTTCTCGCTGAAATATTGGGGAGGGGGGTGGGCGCATTGCCCTCCGCTCCCCACTCTTCCGCCGTCCCTGCCTCGCCTACCGTGACGCTGTTTCGCAGTCAACTCAATAACGAAAGGAAGAGAAAGAGAAGGGCTAAAAATTGGCATGCAGCTACCGGTCAAGCAGAATTATACGCATATACAACCCAAACAGAAGAATGGGCTGTTGAAACTGCATCATGCCACAAAAAAAATACATTCATGCTGCTATCTATGGAAGACGGATGCGGCCATCGTAATGGCGTATTGTCGCCCTCTGAATCGGAGAAAACTTAAGCTTACTATACAGGGCGCCAATGGCCGACAGAGGAGACTAAAATGCGCCATTGCAACAATACTGCAAAGCTACCGTTATCGTGTTGTCGTGTTGGCGCATTTTTAAAAGGCGACAACACGACATCACGACAACACGACAACGGTACAGTTGACGCAATGGCGCCCTAGTTGTCGTATTGTCGCATTGTCGCATTGGCGGGGGCGCCATTACGATAACAGTTGTCGTGTTGTCGCAATGGTGCATTTTTGAAAGGCGACATCACGACAATGCCTGTTGTCGTATTGGCGCAATGTCGCATTGGCGGGGGCGACAGAACGACAACACGACAACAGTTGGCGTATTATCGTCTTCCGGTTCGTCTTTTGCGCAGATGCGGAAGCTTCATCATCACAATGATTATAGTATGTCATCAGTTTACAATCCATACTTTGCAGACTTTATCAGGCGAATAGGGTCTGGCTGTATCCAGAGATGGTTCTCGAAAGACTATTGGGCATTCAAAAACAAAAAGACAACAATGGTCTTTATTTCCGTCACTTTCATTTTCGAAAATGTGAATCCAGAGTCATGGAATCTTTTCGAAGAATGGGAGGTTGTATAGTTTAGGGGACCAGAGCAGTGGAGATAAACTATTCATGTATCTAGTTCTGGTGTTTTCACTGAGTTTGATTGCATGCGGCATTAAGTATGGCGTCTTTGGCTTCTAAAGTATGGCGTCTTTGGCTTCTAAACTTCACTCGTCCCCGAAGAATGTAACATGACACATGACTACATGTATACAATCTGGACGGTGTGGGGACGGTGGGTGGGCAGGAGGGGGGTCTCGGGTCTGGTGTGCGGTGGATGGTCGTTGATGTAGAAAAGCATATATGAGCTGAAAACTCGGAGATATATTGGCTGACCTGGGTGGGGGGGGTATCTCCTATTCCTAAGCGCCGCCAGTCATCTATGCTTGTTAGCCTATATGGCTTCTAATAGCCCGCCTGTTCCCGATACCGATGGTTAGGCCTACAAATCATTCAGAATTTCTTCCTGAATTTCAGGACGGCTGACTGCATATATTATCAGCCATATTCGCAAATTAATCTAGCATGCGTGTCCAAGATAACACTGAAATACTCGGTACATTATATACAAATGAGTATTACTATATTTAGGGTTAAATGGTTATGACTTGCAGGCCTATAATCAAGATGATATATTTACATGTATGTATTTAAAACTGTACAGGTAATAATTAACCAGTTATTTAATGATAAAACGAAATGGTTATTTTGCCGGAGGGACCTTAGTAGTATAGTCACCGCATATAGACTCCCATTTTGCCGGGGGAGATGACTCTTTGGGGCGCCAGGGGGAGTTATTGGGGCGGGTTGTGGAATTCAAGTGCACTAGGTCACATGACTTTTGACCTCGAATTCTTCCGCGGTGATTCGGTCTGGCGGTGATGCGATCAAAAAAGCTACGAAAGTAGTCCCATGTCAACCAAGTGACTTCCTATGTTAATGTATACGGGGATTGTCTAAAACGAGTATGGGAATAGACGTTTTGAGACCGAGGTGGACCCCTAGTGGACCGATTGGGTCGAGTGAGGTGTCAAAGTGAAGCCCTCCTACAGGGATATCAAGTCGTGGGTGATTGCATGTAAAAGTTTCTCCAGAAAAAATATATAAAATGCGAAACACTGACTTTACCCCTACAATAGGCGAAAACAACTATCAACCCTATTCAAAAGAGCTAATATCGTTTTCCGGGCTTATCGGGGCCTGCCTATCAAGTCATGGGTGGGTACATGTTTTCACAGAAAAAAAATATAAAAAGCGAAACACGGACTTTACCTCTACAACAGGGCCTGATTCGCACATTTGCATCTATACGGGAAAATGCCTGTATGGGGTGTGGGGTGGTCATTTTTTTTTTTTTTTTTTTTTTTGATTTTACTATGGGTTATTTGGTCTTGTTTTCTTCGTCTCGCCACGAAAAACACGATGGAAGGGGTCTCGAAGTTAAGCGGTGGACTAACGTATCGTCCGTTTTCAATATTCTGCGCATACGCAGTCTGGCCGTAGGATAGAAAGCAGACATTTTGGGGGTGCGTAGGGGTGTGTTTGGGGTAGAGATGGCACACTATTGGTCCAAATGGGTCGTGGGAGGTGTCAAAGTGAAGCTTTTGTGGGGTAAAGTCAGAATGGCGTGTTTTTTTCCATAGCAAGTCGCGTCAATCTGCGCATGCGCAGTTGGATGTAGTAAGTAAAGTGGTCAGTTTGGGGTGCGTGGGGATGTGTTTGAGGTGGAGATGGATCACTATTGGTCCACAAGATGACACCTCCTACGACACATTCGGACCAATAGTGTGCCATCTCTACCCTAAACACACCCCTACGCACCCCCAAACTGTCTGCTTTCTATACTACGGCCAGACTGCTCATGCGCAGAACATCTCTATCCCAAACACACCCCCACGCACCCAAAAATTGACCACATTACTTACTATAGCCAACTGCGCCTGCGCAGATTGACGCGACTTGCCATAAAAAGCACGCCATTCTGACTCTACCTCACAAAAACTTAACTTTGACACCTCCCACGGCCCATTTGGACCAATAGTGTGCCATCTCTACCCCAAACACACCCCAACGCACCCCCAAAATATCTGCTTTCTATACTACGGCCAGACTGCGCATGTGCAGAATATTGAAAACGGACGCTACGTTAGCCCAGTCGGATGCTCCTCCACGAGAGCTTCAAAATAAGACCTCATACGACACCATGGGACCACTAGGGGCTCACCTAAACCCCAAAACGTCCACCCGTCGCTATTTACCCACTACGCATGCGCACAGTGACGTTTTCAAAAAAATTCACCGCTTAACTTCGAGACCCCTCCCATCGTGTTCTGCGTGGCGAGACGAGAAGAACAAGACCAAACAACGCATATCGCAATGAACATGTGTGAATTTCCCAATATGGACCTATCCTCCTGAGCCAGTATGGGCCTATGGGCCTATCCCGACCTCCGTGAACCTTTCGGAAAATTTCACCGCTTAACTAGGAGACCCCTCCCATCGTGTTTTTCGTGGCGAGACGAAGAAAACAAGACCAAACAACCCATAGTAAAATCCTCTCCCCCCCCCACCAAAAATGAGCCCCTCCATACCCCATACAGGCATTTTCCCCTATAGATGCAAATGTGCGAATCAGGCCCCTATTGTAGAGGTAAAGTCCGTGTTTCGCTTTTTATATTTTTTTTTCTGTGAAAACATGTACCCACCCATGACTTGATAGGCAGGCCCCGATAAGCTCGGAAACCGATATTAGCTCTTTTGAATAGGGTTGATAGTGGTTTTCCCCTATTGTAGGGGTAAAGTCCGTGTTTCGCTTTTTATTTTTTTTTTCTGTGAAAACATGTACCCACCCATGACTTGATAGGCAGGCCCCGATAAGCTCGGAAACCGATATTAGCTCTTTTGAATAGGATTGATAGTGGTTTTCCCCTATTGTAGGGGTAAAGTCAGTGTTTCGCTTTTTATATATTTTTTCTGGAGAAACTTTTACATGCAACCACCCATGACTTGATAGCCCTGGAGGAGGGCTTCACTTTGACACCTCACTCGACTCAATCGGCCACTAGGGGTCGACCTCGGTCTCAAAACGTCTATTCCCATACTCTTTTTAGGCATTCCCCGTATACATTAACATTGGAGTCACTTGGTTGACATGGTACTACTTTCGCAGCTTTCACCGCCAGACCGCATCAACGCGGAAATTCGAGATCAAAAGTCATGTGACCTGGTGGCGCCACCTGTCGGAACTATAGTGCTCTTGACCTCCACAACCCGCCCCAATAACGCCCCCTGGCGCCCCAAAGAGTTATCTCCCCCGGCAAAATGGGAGTCTATATGCGGTGACTATACTACTAAGGTCCCTCCGTCAAAATAACCATTTCGTTTTATCATTAAATAACTGGTTAATTATTACCTGTACAGTTTTAAATACATACACGATAACGGTAGCTTTGGCGTATTGTCGCAATGGCGCATTTTGGTTTCCTCTGTCGGCCATTGGCACCCTGAAAAGTAAGCTTAAGTTTTCTCCGATTCAGAGGGCGACAATACGCCATTACGATGGCCGCATCCGTCTTCCATAGATAGCAGCATGAATGTATTCATTTGTGGCATGATGCAGTTTTCAACAGCCCATTCTTCTGTTTGGGTTGTATATGCCTATAATTCTGCTTGACCGGTAACTGCCAATTTTTAGCCCTTCTCTTTCTCCTCCTTTCGTTATTGAGTTGACTGCGAAACAGCGTCACGGTAGGCGAGGCAGGGAAGGCGGAAGAGGGGGTAGCGGAGGGCAATGCGCCCCCCCCTCCCCAATATTCCAGCGGAAAAAAAAGAAGAAAACAAAAACGAACAAACACGACACAAAAAAAAACAAGGCAGCGGAAAAACCGCTAGACTAAAGCAAAAGCAGAAATAAACCTATACGGTATTATATCTATATATTGAATGCAGATTTTACTTTCCAATAAGCATCATCCTTGCTCAGTCACATTCAAAATCTGGCTCTGTGATCGGCTCCCCAACAAATATAAAATATCTGTGTTCTTGACATGGTCAAAGCTTAATATACCTTTCGATTGAAATTATTCCTACGAAGTAGGCTACAGATTGCCAATTGTCCGGTAATGAGTCAGTCAGTCAGTCAGTCCATCCGAATACTTTCGTCGGCAAAGTAAGGAGAATCGTTGACATTAGAACCTTGATTTTTGGCATGAAGGTGCATTAGGGGACTGTTACCAACACGTTCTGAGCTGACATACTTTTGATGAAAATTTCTGGTGATTTTTTATGAAAATCACTGCTGATTCTGGCTTGAGCAGTGCCCATCTTAATATAGGCAGGATTTCAACTGGGGGTGGAGATTTCCAAGAACTCAGTTCGCGTCGGAGTCCTAATGCCTACCCTACTTCGTAGGTCCTGTGACGTTCATGTATATAGTTAATATTTAAATTATATATACCGGTACTTCCGAAAATCATCATTTGTTTGACGGCGAATATTTAAAATAAAACTTGTGAGAAACACCAAAACAGGCACAACAAATAGAGCTTTACTTCCTCGTTGAATGTTGAATAATGGCGTCCAACTCAGCCTCGTTTTTTAACGATAGCCCCATCGCGCAGCAAATAAAAAAAACACGATCGTCTTCTCCAACGTTTCAATGTCAGTAATAGTAATGCGACAATCTGAATTATCCTGGTGAGAGACTTGTCAATTAATAGCTGAGCTGAGAAATGAAAGCTTCTCATTTGTTATTTCTATAAACCTTGCTTAATAAGCTACATTTGAAGTGCTTCAAAGAAATTGTAAAAACCTCGTCACTTAGTTTTCTATCCAACATGGTGTACTAAACATGTAGTGTTAATACATATGTTCATATTTATAGTCTGTGTGAATGCGTGCAAACATTTGTTAAGCTTTGCGTGAGGCCAGGTTTGAGGTGCATTTCTTTTGTACGATAATCAGGTCAGATGCTTTGTGAAATATTACTCACCAGTATTAAGGGGTCATTCCTTTGGATATTATTTGATCACCAGAACTGAGGAGACTTTTTCTTTGTGTATACTATTTAATCATTCGTGTATCATTCATGTACCATTCACCATTGTCTCCATTAGCTCTGAATACATCTACTGTAACCATAGAAACACATATTTTTGACATACATTCTTAAAAGTACTATAAAGTCCTTGATACAGCATCTTCACATTTCAAGTTAAATGCTACACTAACGTTCCGTCATTTACATTGACTTACTGAATAAGGTAAATTGTTCAAACAGGGAAACGCACATGCTGTGCATATAGCCAATCAAGATATGAGCTTGCCAACACCGAGCAGCGAGGATTTTCTTTGATGTCTGCCGGTGTGGTTTTCAAATATGGCAAGTGTTGGTTGTATTGATGTTAATTTCTTTCGAATAACCTATTAAATTTAAATTTTAAAGAGGTCAGACATCGCACTCCTCCTAATATGAAACACGGAATAAATATAGGGCTTTGACCTCACCAAACCCGTGTTCTGATCAGATAATGTGTTATGTTCAACCAAGGCAACACGTATAGTGTTCGACTTGGACATGCGACGATGTTGATACAGGGGACACGCTTATAGATATTTTTGTAAGATTTTTTTCATATATCAATATCTGTCACAGGCAATAGACATTCAAGTCAGTCTGACAAAGGAATCCGCTTAGTCCAAATAGCAGATGTGTGTCAAGCAAACAAATATACAGCTTCACGAAAGACCAGTCACTAGGTCAGCCATACAAGTGACGATGGGCAGTAGGAAGAATAGAAACACTAAACTGGTCAAACTTGTTCTGCCCATGCAGTGTATGGCAAGCCGTTTCAGTATTTAATCATTTATTTCACATATGTTGAAAACTTTTGCACATATGTGCAAAAGTTTTACACATATGTGAAATAGACTGTTTTTAGACATATGTGGAAAACTTTTAGACATATGTGCAAAAGTTTTACACATATGTTGAAAAGTTTTACACATATGTGCAAAAGTTTTCAACATATGTGAAATAAATTAACTATTTTACATATGTGTAAAAGTTTTCAACATATGTGTAAAACTTTTACACATATGTTGAAAACTTTTACACATATGTCTAAAAACAGTTTTTTTGACATATGTGTAAAACTTTTACACATATGTGGAATAAATCCGCACTTTTATACATATGTGTAAAAGTTTTATACATATGTGTAAAACTTTTTGACATATGTGCAAAAGTTTTCAACATATGTGTAATAACCGATTAAATACTGAAACGGCTTGCCATAGCAGTGAGCTTCTCAATCAATACAATTTGTTTTCAGGCAACCTGCCTCACAATGAACCCAAATCAACTTTGAAATATCTTCCATGTCAGACTGACATGAATGTCTCTTGAAATGTGACAATTATATTCATATATGGAAACAATCCTTAAAAAATACTTTCCAATCTAATTTTCATATCTAACATAGTGTACATTGTAGCGGGGAATTAGGACTGCATAACAAAAGTGCATTTTTCTTTGACTTCTGTTGACAATGCATAGAAACTTCGTTTCTGTAATTATACTCGTTGATTTACACTATTCGTATAGAGAGGTATCATAATTTGCATCCGACATAGCATGAGCATTATTTTTGGTATATGATATTGTTCGACAAATATATTGCATAGGTGGTTATCAGACTCCGCTGGTAGTTATCCAATGGTCGCTGTTGGTATCACATCGACAATGGTATCATGAATGTGATTTGTGTCGGGGCCTAAGGTGGGGTGGTTTGAGCGAATATAGACGTATGACATATCACCCTGAAGCTAACACACTGTATACGACGGGGGCGCTGCTCAGTACCACGTGATTGTGAGGTCATCACTAGTAGAGAAACACAGATCGCTCGGATATGCACTCAGGATTAAGCACCTAGCTGCGAACCTATAACCTAAACCATAGAGGTAGGCATATTGTCTTTGTTGTGTACAATGTCCTGAACGGTGCGGTGAGAAGCGCATGCACACTGGGGGAGTAGTAGAGAACAAACATTTTAGAATGCACAGGAGACTGTTTGGGGAGATGTGGACTATATTGGGTCCCAATATATCGTGTGTGGTATCCTCGTGAAACTCTCCTTGTGTAGAATAAGACTGGAGTGGTTGATCGGTGATACGCGCATGCGCAGTCGGAAGTAGTACAGAAAGGGCAATTTCAGATGCGCACTCGAGACCACGCTAGCCCATATGGAATGGCATGTGGTGATGAATGAGCTCTCAATGAGCACACTTTCCTGAAAGAGCATGTTCGGGGATGTTCAAGGAAATGTGGGTCATATTGCGTCCAAATGTGTCGTGGTTTGTGTCGTATTTCCGCCCTCGTTTGGCACAATAACACTGGACTAATACGCGCATGGGCACTCGGGCAGTGGTACAGAAAGGGTAGTTTCGAAGGTGCGAATGTGCACGCGGGGAGTGGTAGAGTAACGGTCTCCTATAAATACGAGGGCAAGTGACAGTGTGCGGTAGTTATTTTTAACCATGTCACGAATCATACTTACAAGCGTCTAGTCCGTCATTCATAATTCAGCAGTCGTCCATTAGAGAATATCCGCGTCCATAATCCAAAGACCTATTCCATATTCCATATAACAGTATTCGCACCAAATTCAAAAAGACAATCATAGTATACATACATTTGTATACATAGGCTTGTTTCCTGCAAGAGAGAAGCGGTCAACAGTTTTCAATGATGCCGGCAAGACATCATGATGTTCCAAAATATCAAATCCGTATCGCTGATCAGTATTCTTAATCCATAATATTCGTTATAGAGTCGTCATCTAAAAATGATGTATCTCAGTCACGCTTTGATTGTGACTGTTCATATGAGTACCATGAGGATTTTGAAGTACATGGGTTCATACGGCCCCTAGCCCCGGGTTAAGCGGAATTAGACACAAGTTACGAAACGTAGCGCCATAGATCTTGCACGCTACGTTCGTATTTTGCTATCAGCATGCGATATGTATCGCCAAATTTGAGAAACTTTGAGTGGAGGCGTTTGACCGTCTTTTCTCTCACACCCGAGATGGGATTACAGAGCCATGAGGATAAGGTCACCACCGCATAAGACCGGGTGACATGCGGTCACATGCGGTCACCTTCAAAGAGATTACTCTACCCGTGAAGGATGGACCAAATTTAAACGGGTGTTGAGCGGTGATCTTGATGGCAACCTCATCTACATCGATCAAGCCATCTGCGTACAGCATGGACCATTATTGGCACGCATGGAGCGCTACAATGACACCACCACCGGTTTCACCATACACCCTTATGGACGGCCGTCGAGTCTGCGGCGCCTGTTGTGGGCCAGTTGTTCAAATAGGACGAGAGGTCAACCGTCCGGTCGACCTGGGCTCGTGCCCTGAGCGACGCGCTGGCAGAAATATCAAGTAAAATATCAACAAAGGAACATCGACCCAAGATCTCGACCCGACCCAAGGCATACGTTTTAAATAGAGGATAGCGCCCGGATCCTTTATCAGTCGTTATCAAGAAGCGTTGGGATAAGGTGTTCAAGAACTTCTACTACAGTCCGGCGACATATAGTGGGGTGAACACCCTCTATCGAACTGTCAAACCCCATGAGATTCTTTGAGCGTCAGTTCAAGCCTGGTTAAAATCCAAGACGCCTATATCTTCTCTATCGCTAATCGAGTTATCGGCGGTCGTATAGATACTCAATGGCAAGGGCAACTGGTATATTTTGATGTACATTGATATCCTGTCGAAATATAGGTGGGTCCTGTCAATCCGGAGCAACACGGGGGAGAACTTCATCAACGCCTTCAAGCAGATGTTCAAGATACTTTTTAGAGTGAAAAACAGATGGAAACCCATCCAAAAGACCAAGATCTCCGTCGTGGTAAGATTCAATCGGGCGTCTAAAGGCCACATGTGCAAATATTATACCACCAAGAACGCAAGGCGGAACATCGATGTGCTCCCCCCAAGGTCGTTGAGAATTACAATCGGGCCTATCACCGCAATATGTAGAGTGCCCCAATCAAGACACCAAGCGCAATTGTACCCAGGCCCGGGTTGTCTTATACGACAACACACCCCAACGCGCATTGAAGTATGCCTTCAAGCGAGAGGAGCACGTGCAGATCAATAAACTCAAGGGCAAGCTCGACAAGAGTTACCTCCTAACTAGAGCGATGGGCACTCTGTGATCAAACGCTGTGTACCCCATCATCCGTGGGCGTATGAAATGGAAGACTTTCGAAGGGAACCATTGGAAGGTTTTACGAGAAGGAATCGTCCTGCTGCAGGGAACACATTCCAAATAAGGAAGTTACAATCCGTCCAATGGACAAGTCGTGGATGACCAAAGACGTTTGCAGAAAACCTCATACACGCGACAGATCGTTTAAAAGATTAAAAAGAACGCCACACCAAGCTCATAAGTTCGAATTGTATATAGAAATGAGAGAGGCAAACAGAGCAAACGAATGGCAATATATACATGGGAAATTGAACAGCAAACTATTTACACCAACGTCGATACTCGTACCTCCCATAAAGAAAGGTCTACCATGTAGCAACGTTAAACCGGAAATCCCCCACTCATTGTAAAGAACGAAATAATACCGGTACAGAGGACAATGTTGATGTCTTGAGTGATTATTGTAGTTCCCAGCCTAGCCTGCCACCATCAACTAATATATTCCAACTGCCGCCCTTTGAATATTGTACAGATCAAATAATCAGTAAAATTCAGGCGAATGAAACTGAGGTAACCTCTCTTTTAAAGTCAGTTAATATCAATAAATCCTCTGGTGACGACAGTATTTACTGCTGAAAATATATCCCCTGCCATTATAAAATGGTGCAACTTATTCGTTTCTGGAGGTGTATTCCATGCATTATGAAAGTTATCGCGCATCTGTCCAGCTTATAAAAGGGGCGACCGCCGCGAACCTTCAAACTATCGACCAGCCTCATTGCCGTTCGTCCTCTCTCTCTATGGTGCTGGACAAAAATTGTTTTAAGATACTCGAAGAATAGTATGTATCTAATAACTTTTAATCAAAGAAAACTCCCGTTTTAATGCAGGTGATTCCACTATTAATCAAATGGTTAAAGTTGTACCCAGTATGTAGGAATATCTGGATAAAGGTAATGATGTGTGTTTCTAGATGTTGGTAAAGCCTTCGATAAAGCTTGACATGAAGATATTACGTAGGATTGGTATTTGTGTTCGCATATATGCTTGGTTGGAGAGTTATCTAACCCACAGAAAGATTTATCTAGTGGGATTCCCATACCAACTGTATTAATGCTGTCGTTCCACAAGGCTCCGTTCTCGATCCATTGTTGTTCCTTCTTTATATTAACGACAGTAAATTCTAACATGAACCTGTTCGTGGACGATACGTCGTTGCTCGAGCCTGTGAAAACTGTGCAATTATCAGAAGTTATACAAACTAAATTAAGACGAGTCAGTTCACATAAACACTTGGGTATCATTCTGTGAGATAATATAAAACGGGACGAACATACAGCCAATACACCAAATCGCAATAGAAACTCGCAACTGCATCTAGACCTAATTAAATCAGTCCTACTTAAAAATCCAAATTGAAGCGGCATAAGACAGATATTCGTACCCTGGTGAGGGAAAAGATATCCGAAGCCACGAAGAATACGGCCATAAAACAAGGCGGGATTTTCTCGATGCCATATTTTAGCGCCGTTGTCCGCTTCGTACTGGGTGGACGTTTGAATCGATGATGGAGCACACAAAAAGAATGGCCCTGGTCGAACCACGTCTCCAAACCCCGCATTCTCCGTACCCGATCCCACCTACTGTGAGAACGTTGATCTCGCTCGATGAGAACGCTCCAGATTACATCAGCAGGATTTAAGCGACAGTGAGAAAGTACAACAGTGAAAGCTTGCGCTCCAACATTACGTTCATGGGCAACACACCTTCGACTGTACCAGCCCCACCTTCAAACTCAAAACTCGCATCTACCCCACAACCGCCGGTACAAGACGTACTACCATCAGCTCCGCAGCGGCACGTAAACGAATTCATGAGGAACGAATTTCAGAAGAGTGAATGTTTGCCGCTAGAACGATTGAAAGACATTCCTAACATGTTCTGGAACGACAAAGGTGAACTTCTGGTCCAGGCCAAGTGATCTCCGTCACCCACATGGTAGTTTCGGTAAATGATATGATGCGTCAACGTTGGTCACAGGTGGTCCACAAGGATGGCAGGCGTTTGCACAAGGGTTGAAAAGCTTGCACGTCACACAAGGTATGTTGGTGAATCCCCAGCGTTGAACCAGCAGCAGCAGACGCCCGTGACACCTCTCCAAACACCACGTAGATCGAAAGCGACCACAGACACCAAGGCTTGAGACGCGTCTATTACAACGAAGGCATGACCAGGGAAACGTCAGTCGTCATATTTTACCTCTCACTGCCTAGTAATTACAAGCGTCAAGTCCGTCATTCATAATCCAGCCGTCGTCCATTAGAGAATATCCGCGTCCATAATCCAAAGACCTATTCCATTTTCCATATAACAGTATTAGCACCAAATTCAAAAAGACAATCATAGTATACATAAACATAGGCTTGTTTCCTGCAAGAGAGAAGCGGTCAACAGTTTTCAATGATGCCGGCAAGACATCATGATGTTCCAAAAATATCAAATCCGTATCGCTGATCAGTATTCTTAATCCGTAATATTCGTTGTAAAGTCTTCATCTAAAGAATGGTGTATCTTAGTCACGCTTTGATTGTGACTGTTCATATGAGTGCCATGAGGATCTTGAAGTACATGGGTTCATACGGCCCCTAGCCCCGGGTTAAGCGGAATTAGACACAAGTTGCGAAACGTAGCGCCATAGATCTTGCACGCTACGTTCGTATTTTGCTATCAGCATGCGATATGTATCGCCAAATTTGAGAAACTTTGAGTGTAGGCGCTTGGTGGAATAGCCCTGTTTTATAAGTTTTTGCAACAATGGTTTGTGACGTTGATTAAAATCATCACATTTAACACAGGAAGTACCTTCATACTTGATTTCATCGGACAGACGCGTAGCACGGAGACATTGCGGAGCACAACAGGGCTATTCCACCAAGCCCCTCCACTCAAAGTTTCTCAAATTTGGCGATACATATCGCATGCTGATAGCAAAATATGAGCGTAGCGTGCAAGATCTATGGCGTTAAGTTTCGTAACTTGTGTCTAATTCCGCTTAACTGGGGGCTAGGGGCCGTATGAACCCATGTACTTCAAGATCCTCATGGTGCTCATATGAACAGTCATAATCAAAGCGTGACTGAGATACATCATTCTCTAGATGACGACTTTACAACGATTATTGTGGATTAAGAATACTGATCAGCGATACGGATTTTATATTTTTGGAACATCATGATGTCTTGTCGGCATCATTGGAAACTGTTGACCGCTTCCCTCTTGCAGGAAACTAGACTATGTTTATGTATACTATGATTGTCTTTTTGAATTTGGTGCTAGTACTGTTGTATGGAATATGGAATATGTCTTTGGATTATGGACTATTCTTTAATGGACGACGGCTGAATTATGAATGACGGACTAGACGCTTGCAATTCTATCCAGAAGTCCGGAGTTCAAGTCACGTACTCTATCTACCCGCCAGACATACAGAAATCCGCACCATCAATGTCGATATATGGGATGCTATTGGACGACCGATCGCATTCGTTTCGTGGAAATGAGCGATCCGATCGCTCAACTTTGCATAAAGAAGGTGATGCCTTACCAGTGGGATTCACACAGGTATGTGGACTATTACACCAAACAAGCCGGAGATGGCATGCACGTCTTTAGCGGGACGCGCATTCAACGGGGCCACGGGCTTGCGAGCGTGCTCGGTAATATTACCATTTTCTCGTTCGTTACACGCGGGATCAAAACAATCGGCACACAATACATCCGGAATAGTATGCGAGCCCTGTGTGATGCGTTCAGCGGTGTCGTCGCCCGAGAGGAAGCCAAACGCCGAACCAGAGAAACGGGAGGAGTCTTGGTCGCCAAAGCAGAAAGAGCCGTGGGCCAAATGAATAAAATAACTCCATCCCAAAACGCAGTACCTTTCGATCTCCGACCAAGCGACGAGGCACATCGGAGAGGTAAAATGCCCTTTATCCATCCAGAGTCGTGCCCCTCTACCAGCAGTGAATTTTATTTGTGGACCGTACCGAGGATCCAGACTAACGCCAAAGATGGACTATGGGTAGAACCTATCGAGGATCAGGCCCTATCTGTCCCAGTAGGTGGAGGTGAATCTCGACGACAAGCTAGTAAGCGCTTCGACCAACTCGTATCTTTATCGTGCCTACAACGAAACGTTGTTCCCTTGCTATACCGGGACACCCCAGAGAAAATGGAGACGGCTGACAATGCCGGTTGGATAAGAGCAGACTTCATGGGACGTCTGAACGCGGATTTGTTCAGGCAAGACCGCTACCACTTGAACGGAGTCTCCAACAAAATCTGAGTTGGGCACATTAAAGCCTTCGAGGAAGAAACCATCCCAGAAAATGTGTTCCTGTGGGTTCTCCCCAAGAGATTGACCATAGCCTGCGTATGGAACGCCCATTTCAACGCACAACCCCGTCTACCTCTCACATCACAACATCAACTTTGTTAACCTGCATGTGGGTTGGCAGCACGTCCCTGCACGTACAATCAGATTTTAGACGGCGTGATTACATCCGAAGTTAACAGAAACTGCATTCGGCGACGAAACAAATTGTCCAGGTCGAAATGAACCACATCGATATTACCACGGGTGCATTTTCGTCTTCTACAACATCATTCAAGTGCACAAGAGCCGAAACGTTCTCTGCGACTATTCCATGTAGGCCTAACATGGCCACAGACCAGATCTCACCCGTGCTCGATAACAACCCGTGCATACGGACTCCCTTTCTAGGGATACTTACTCGCCGCGTACTTCATCCACATGGGCCTTGGTCCAGATGGATCGTCCCGAACCACACTGGGTTACCGTGTATTTGACATAAAACCAAGGGGAGTACACTGCTCCGTACGGATAGCCACCCATCCATCCAGAGCTGACTTACTTCATGGCAAGCGTCAAATCCTACATTCACTATTCAGCCGTCGTCCATAAAAGCATTTTCGCTTCAACAATCGAAATACCTATTTCTTATGACAGAATAGCCCCGGGTTAAGCTGAATTAGACACAAGTTACGTAACCAGCACCAGAGATCTTGCAGGCTACGATCGTATTTTGCCCTGAGTTTACGATATTTTTTCACAGAATTTGAAAAACGTTGAATGGAAGCGTTTCATTGTATAATCTTGTTTGACATGTTTCTGCCATAATATTCTGTGGCGTTAATTAAAATCGTCGCAGTCTGCAAACGATCTAGCAAATGCTGCAAGGTGAAATACGTATACGCCGTATGAAGGTGCTTCTGGAACATTGCTATCCATAAATTGGTAATTTGCTATGTCAAGAATGTAATCGTCTCTCTTGTCGTAGAGTCGACGCGAGAGAAAGCCCTGATAGTTGTTGTTAAAATATAGGCTCAGATATGATTATCCATCTCAGCCACCGGTAGATTTCTTCAAATCAAGTGAGGCGGGGTAAACATCCTTCACAGCGTCGCTAATATAGGGATTATCCAGCGCTTGGAGATCGTCTATATAGCGTTTGATGAATGATTCGAGCTCCCTTCTGGGATTACGTTGTTGTTCTTGCGTGGTTGTTGTCACTTTGTTTTTCTTGCGTGGTTGTTTTCACGTGGTTGTTTCTCACGTTGTTGTTCACTGAATAAAACCAAAGAGATCTCGCCCCACACCCTGGCTTGTGTATTCTGTACAATAGGTTGCCAGGTTAAACAATGGGCGATCACATCCGTGTTCTTATGGGGCGGGGTACGAGCCTTATTTTAGAGGCTTTCCATTCAGAAACAGATCTGACTTTGTGCGCGTCAGTGATAAGCCACCTGAACGCCAGAGAGATTTCGAGCAGTCTGGGATTCCAATTTAACCTGAGTGGCGTATGTCAGTAGCCAATTAGTGGCCTAGAAAACAAACCTATGGAAGAGCTCTAAAATGAAATAGAGAGTCACTGAATCGTCCCTCAGAGCAAATACATGTTTTCTTATATGCAAAACGGGTGACCAGTGTATATAACTTCGAAATAGTGAGGACCGTCAACCTAGATTGCGGGAAAAGAGATCAGAAAACCACCTCTGAGTACCGGTGCTACTCAACATCAACCGGGCAGTAAGTCGGCACATGACTCCAACTGATTGTTCTCAAACAGCGAATCTGAAGTTGGCCTTTCTCTACTACCTTCCAGTGCACATGCGCGTCTCCCCGGATCTACGCCGGTCAGTACCGTATACTTAATGACAGCATCCCATCATGTTTGCCCCTATGGTTGAGTACATATGAGTGTAGGTAGGCGCCGAGTCCCGTTGCGCATCCAAGCGATCGGCGTTTTTTGTGCAACTGATGACGTCAATCACGTGTTAATGGCCACTACCCCCGTCGTGTAGTACAGTGTGTGAGCCTCAAGAGGATATACCTCAAATGTCTATCTCCCACACAAGTGTGCACTCTTCAAAGCCCCAGTTCGATGCCGACGTGCGCATGGTTTTACATGTACCGTTCAGAATTATCTCACTGTCCGTACAGATGGAGCGACGTCATCACCGGAAGGCACGTGGCCGGAAGCTGTGCAGGAGAAATGGCAATTGATCGCACTGAGGACGTGTCCACTGTGCATGTGTATATGACGTCAAATGCCCTTTCTCTACTACTCAAGTAGCATATTACGCGCTGTTCTGCAGGGTGGCTTCAAAAATTAACAGCAGATCAACATCTTTAAATCAAATTTATATTGATAACAGTTTTAAGTGAGAAGAAAATATAGGTGCAGCAGAATGGGCATGACCAGTCTTAAGAGGATGATGTAGTGACAGTTATTTGAAAGTCGAGTAATAGGAAATAGTCTCTTATTGGGTCTATTTTGTTTGAATATAGTAAAGTCATATATCAAAATTTCCTTGTCCCTTAGAAAATGCACTATAACACAATTCACCTATATCTAGATAAATGAAAATCCACAAATAAATTTGTTCTTTGGACTACCAGCAGAAGTCCAAAAAGACTAATATAAACACACTGAAAAGCAGTCAACAAAAGTATGAATTGTGTCTGCTACAACAAATCTAGGTTAGATATGTAAATTATTTTGGGAAATATTAAAAGAAAATTGTTTATCAGTACATGTAATTGTCTCAGTCTAGAAATTTTGTGTGACTTGAGCCCACCTGAAATATAGATCAAACGACAGATGTGTCAACTGGCAATTGGTTATGCGGCTTCACTTCAGAGCAATTTTGTGGGTGTGGGCCTTGTGGACGTCTACTGGCTGTCCTAAGAACAATTGCTTTTGCGGGCTTTTATTTATATTGACATACCCGCAAGTCACATGTAGAATGGGATTTTCGAGGGGACAATAAACATTTTGATATATGACTTTACTATATTCAAACAAAATACACAAAATATGAGACTCTTTCCTATTACACCACCATCCAGTAATTGCTACTACATCATCTCTCATGCGGGCCTGTAGCAATCACTAATGACACAATTGTCGCAATTGTGCCATTAGTAGTTGCTAAGGGGTGCCTAAGGAACACGTAGCCCAGGAGTAGCTGTAGTCTCGAATGACTGTGTAACCGACTACAGCCCAGGGTCCTCCTATACACAATACATCCCACACATTGAACTTCGAATGACATTGTCCAATATCCTAACTGCACACGACATAAAACGGCAGCGAATAGTAATAAACTACACCTCATTTTCCTCTACATTGGTCCTTCTCGCCGCCTGCCAACTCTCAACACTTAATAATTCCTCGTTCTTGAGATATCATCTTTTAATCACGCCTTCACGGAGTTTAACAGACATATTTTAAATGTCAGCATAACAAAGATAGCGATTCGCGCATGTCATCGAACTGGCCCGCAAAATCACGCATGCGCCCCACGGCTTGTGTTCAAATGACACCGCCATCTCCGGCAAAGTCCGTGCAAAGACAATTTACATGACTGACGGTTAAATGACCGCCAGCTGTTTATCCAAATCCCCGAGAATGATGATAACTTAAGGATGAGGGAATACCGAGAGTTCTAACTTGGAGGGAAGTGACAAAATACTACAAAGAGAATAACGAGGTACATTTTATTATCACCAGCTACCGTGTTCTTGTATGTGCAGCCGTTAAATCTTCCGAAACGCAGGCGTTTCGGAAGTCAAAACTTCGTGGTATGAAATGTAAAGGGGAGTACCTATAGAACATGGTACCTATTTTTGAAAACTTACAGGCGGTCTGATAGCCGTGTATGCAATATATTTGATGACCATTATGAAATACCAAAATATTCCTCATGCCATAATGAATACAAATATAATATCTATCGAAAAAACAATGTGAAATAAAGAAGATAATTACAGAAATAAAGCTTCCAGGAGTTGTCAGCAGAAGTCAATAAAGAAAGTGCACACATTGTTGAAATTTAAATCTATAAATACTGCACTGCTTTGGAATATCCTCCATGTCAGACTAACGTGACATGCTTTGATTGTGAGAATTATATTAATATATGGGAAAAAATCGTTATAAAATACATCCCAATGTATGTAATATTCGTACATAATATAGTGTGCATTGTAGCAGGGATTTTAAAGACTGTATTTCAACAATATTAATGTGCGCTTTTTCTTTATTGACTCCTGCTGGCAGCGCCTAGAAGCTTTCTTTCTGTAATTATATATACGAGTGCTCATTCACCCCCATGGCTCATTCACCACCATGGGTTCATTCACCCCCATGGGTTAGTTTATAGGGATAGGGAGATCGCGTGCCCTTTCTATACTCATCGCGCATTACTCATCGCGAATGCGCAGTCGACCCATTCTACTGTAGGGTGCAAGCCTGGCCCATGGAATCTCAGGTAGCGAAAACCCCAGGCCTCTCGCCCCACCCTATCCCGCGCCACACTTATAGGGATAGGGAAATCGCGTGCCCTTTCTATACTACTCATCGCGCACTACTCATCGCGCATGCGCAGTCGACCCATTCTACTGTAGGGTGTAAGCCTGGCCCATGGAATCTCAGGTAGCGAAAACCCCAGGTCTCTCGCCCCACCCTATCCCGCGCCACACCTATGCGATCCGCTGTGCAGTGAGTAAAGAGGAGGAGGAGGAGGAGGAGTAGGAGTCGGACACGCCACGGATTATACTAGGGAGATATATATTAGCACGATATAAGGATTGTTTTGGTATATATGGTACTGGTCACCAACTCCAGCGCATATATGGTTGTTAGACCACCGGTAGTTTTTCAATAGAACGGTCATAGGAATGACCTTAACGCTATTTGGCCTGGGTGATTTGGGATCTGTCCAGGTTTTGGTGGGGGGGGGGGGGAATGAGCACTTCGACCCCTTCTAAATATTTTTCTGTTCCTTGAGCTAGAGGGCTGAACCTTACCACACTATACCCTTGGGTTATGCTCTGCCAGAATATTTTTTAAAAAAAATCCAAGATTGCCGCCATGATGACGTCACATTGACATCATTTCCAAAAAAAGTCATTTTGGGGAGATTTTCGGTCAAATTTTTCGAATTTTTTTTTATGTGTTTTCTCCGCAAAAACTGCAAGATAAATTAGTAAATAATAATCTGATGTGAAATAAAGTAGCTTGTGTCCACTTTTACTCGCAGAAAGCAAGACTTCTGATTTAAAATGACGAAAACATCACTTTTCTGGTACCCACCTATGCCCACATACGTTCCTTATTAGGGATGTCGATATAATTGTGCAACATTGTAGCGATCGTGGTGCAACATTGTAGCGATCGTCAACAAGGTTTGCAACAATGTTTCAACAATGTTTTTTGTTGTTGACGAACGCTCTTGTCGTAACAATGTTGCACAGTAACATCGTCAAAAAAGACACTTTTTTAATCAAAAACTGTTTTAGAAACATCGTTTCTTATAGAAGAAACTTCTTTAAAAACATCGTTTCTTATAGAGAATTTGCAAATTTAAAATGACATTCTTAGTTGGAGCTCTATTATTTCAAAAGATTTTATCCTTATTAGGTCTCCAAAAAGTACTTGATAGGGAATAGATTGCACGTTAAAGTACCTGATAAGGATACATTCGTGTACGCTCTTATACACATAAGTTATACACATAGGCTCAAAATGGCTCCAATATGACAAAAAACAAAGTCACGGAGTATCAGCTCTCAAGTTTTTGTCGTTCCGGTGATAAAGAAGAAAATTTGGTGTCATGCCCCCCCCCCCTGGATATATAGTCTGTTTACTCTGTATTTGATACACGGATTTGATAGACGAGCCATGACTAGGGATGATGTAAAAGTCCCGATTTTCACCTCCAGTCGTTGACTTATATATGTTAGCAGGGTGAAAATTCTCATCTTTCTCGACTGGTTTTCTGATCATGAAATTGCATTCAACAAATATTTACCTGTTCTCACGAGCCGTTGTTTAGATTTGGAATAGTGATCCTGCATAATGTAGCAATGTGTATACAGTGCACTAGTACCTTCCCTGTGAGTCAATACAGTAGACAGGTTGCTGCCGACATCGTCGGTTCAAAATCTGTCAGGATCCGCTTTGCGGAATTTATCGGGTCCGAATAAACAACCACAGACTCAACAACCACCTCAATGAGGCATCCACCAGTCAGATTTTTGAACAGGATTCCTGCCCGAGCAGCACACCACCGGAAATGACATTATATGCTTGTTCAACATTCCGATTACTCTTTAATTATGGCAGAGCATATGGAAAACAGTTCGCTCATGTGCAAAACTGAAGTTGTTCGGTCGGATTCAAGTAAACGATGTGGGCGTCGGTTTTGCCCTGTACGCCATAGCCACGTCGTAAAGGTCGACTCCCGCTATTGGCATCATCCCAGCGCACTGTCTCTCCACTTAGCTACGCCGTACTAACTGCGGATGCGATGTGTAATAGCCGTATAGAATACGGTGGCTATTTGGGACAGGGCCATATTTCAGTGAGCCTATGAAACGAAGCATGCGCTGTGGGAAGGTTGCCGCAGATCCGCTGGTTGTCAATATAAGGCGACCTGAACTGTTATAACTTTGAGGCCAAACCGAGGTCACGTCCCCGTGCGAGATCACTTATGGTCACGTGACTGCGAACTTTCGGATGTGAAGTCACTTATGGTCATGGGACTGGACAATTTCAAGGTCACTTATCGTCACATGACTGACGTTCCTGGAGGTCATGTCGGATCTGGTGTTTAATTGGTTCAATAGGATAATAAAGTAGGATGATTGTCAGGTGGGGTCAGTACCCCCGTGACCCTGTAATGACAGTGCAGGGATGTGTGGAAGCTGGTTTCAAATTGTGCTGCACACCGATAGTGTGCAGTGCTCATGGGGACAGCGGTTATGGAGGGCATATGTATGGCATGGTGTTGAATTTCGTGATATCATGAGCGAGTCTACATCCAAGTCAATCCAAGGAATAAACATGGCATGGCTAGTGTAATTGTGGTAGCATGAATAGCCGATCATCGGCCTACACTTTATATGGGTCGATTGATTCGGGGTAGAGTGAGTGTCCAATGCCATGAAAGAAGGAGTGTGGAGTGATACTCGTCTCCGTACTCGTAGTGTGAGTAGCCAGTGCGAGATTAGATGTAGGTTGATTGATTTTTTTGGGTGAACGTCGCTCATCTGTGTGTGGATTGGGGGAGGAACGAGTAGCCAATCCATGGCCTAAACATGACATGGGTAGTTTAATTGGGGGTGAAGCGATTTGCCAATCGGCGGTCTAAAGTTTATCTGGCTAGACAGAATGGCGGTAGCGTGCGTAGACAATCCATGGTCTAATCTTGACATGGGTCGTTTGATGGGTAGACTGAGTGACCAATGCTATCCTAGGCTGAGTTTGGAGCGATACTCGTCTTTGGATGGTCGTCGCGTGCGTACCCAATGAGAGTTTAGATGGAGGGGGACGGACATTTGTTGGACGCAGAACGCTGTCTGTGGATTGAAAGTGAAAATCGGGGCCAGTCCGCGGCTTAAACTGTACGTCGAGCAAGCTTTCGGTCGAAGCAGACCATTTGTCAACCACCATGCCAAGATGTTTAATTGTACAATCTAAACTACATGACCCCAATGAACACGTGGCCATAAGTGACCTCGCGCCAGACACCCACCAGTCTCCCGATTATAAGTGACCTCACACCAGAAAGCTCGCCAGTCATGTGACCATAAGTGACCTCTTACCGAACGTGACCTCGGTTTGACCTCCAGGTCATAGGTCAACGGCCGTACCCTCCTCAATGCCTTTCTATACTACTACTACTGCATTTAATAGAATATCCCAAAATTAGAATGAAATTTAGAGAATATCTAGGTGATTTAATATTCGTAACGATGACTGGGAATGCCACAGACACTTAATAAACAATAGTCCTAAAACTGGGTGTCATCATCCTCTTCAACATCTCCATTTCCCAGCAGTTGATCCACATTTTTGACAACTTCGTCTTGCATGGCTGGAATGAGACCTTTGCGGAAGGCAATGGATAGCAGCTCTTCAGCATCTTTGGTCTGAGGATATTGACGGCCGGCCCATTTCAGGTACAATTCGAACTCGTTCCAGTCGACTTTACCATCACTATCCATATCGATTGCTTTCAAGGCTCTTTTCGTCTCGTCACACCGGTAACATCCAAAATATGGCGCCATGAATCCGTTATAGAAGGAGTCAAACTCGAGGCACTCATCCGCCTGTTCTTCTTCTCGTAGGTCCCACTCATCCCAGGTCTTGCGCACCTCAGCGATCAGTTGTTGGATGTGAACCATCTCCGGCTCAATTTCTCCAATCGTGTCGCTCATTTTCGCAGTAAGCTTGCCACCGGAACGATCAAAAAGCATGGCGAGTCCAACGAAACTCATGTATTCTTCCTTGCGGTTATTTTGGAGATCTTCAAGCATGACTTCCACCATCTTCTTGGCTCTATCTTCAGTAAACTGGGGGTCCTCACCAAACATGTTCTTCAGCTTGGTAACCACCATATCCGGTGAGGCGAGTGGGGTCATTCTCATGACTGGCTCCTCGCCGAAGAAACCCGACATGGAGAATTCTTTCACATTCGGCGGGATACCACTCATGCCGAATACCATGTCCAAGGCGCGATCCCCGTAGATAGGCTGTTTTGGGGCTGGGTCACGTCCAGTTGTGATCTTGGTGACGGCCCGAGCAGCATTCCTGAGTTCAGTGCATTTGAACGACTTCAACACTGACTCGTTCCCCAGACGGACGAGGTTCATGAGGGTGACACTCGAACAAGCATGACCCATGGCGGCTCCTTCAACACATATACCCGCCCAGATACCGTTTGCCCCGTTAGCCAGACATATCAACTGTGCGGTGTCTTGCATTCCCCACTGTTCATGGATATGCACGAGTAAATGACCGGACTGGAAGCCACATCGGTCCATCTCTTTGCGGATCGCGGCCGTCCAAACGCCCAGTTCTTCCGGGAAATACTTCCCGCCTGGTTCTTCGAAGAGGATGCCAAAGGGACGCTGCTCCAAAGGTAAGGATGACAAGTAATTCACTACCTTTAAAACACGTCGAGGTCTTCGTTTCATTGAGTCTGGGAAATCTCGGAAGTTGACGAAAACGCGAGAATCGCGCGCAAGATTCTCGCGTATCCATTGAAGCCGCTCTGCTAAAAGTAGACATGTTTGTTCCAGGGTGAATATTTTGTAGTCGATCCCAGTGTAAACCATGTCTATTTCGATGATTGGATTTTTTATTCCCAGTTCTTTCATCTTTAACAAACCAATAGGAATCATCTTGATATCTGGTATTCTGTCGGCATCAATTTTCCCAAACAATTCTGTGAAGGCGTAGAGAAGATTCATGTCCTCGCCATTCTCCGTCAGTTGCTTGATGAAAGTGTCTCCTACCCTGGTCATATGTGAGAAGGACGTTACAATTATGTGCTTGAATCCCACTTTCTTCACCTGAAAAATACAACAGAATACAATACATAGTTTCATAGTTCCTGATAATACATCATAGTAACTATAAACGATGATGAAGTAGCATGTATATGCAGGTAGTGAACGCATCATTCGAATTGAAAGAATTTCCTGCCTATAAGTATGTCATTATGGTAATTGTCGTTATTTTTGGATCTCGGAGAGGGAATAATCTCGCGATATTTAGTTTATCTGAATTTCAAGATTCATAAATATCAGTAACGGTAACTCAAATTCAAAGCCAACACCAAGGCCCGAGACTAGACAAGCTTAACCAGACAAGCTAATAACATTTCTTGCGGAGAAAAAATCGAGCCAAATAACGCCAGTGATTGCCTTTCTACTCATCTCCCGTGGCTCGCGCATTATATAATCTTGTTAAACAATTCGAGACTTTGACAGAACGCTGGTGAATCACATTGATCCTTAATTATTTTTTTATTACTGTTCGTGATATCGTCGACAATCTATTCCTCCATTTTCACTCTGTCACGACGGACGAGATAATCCGCCGAAATCACAGGATATACGCATTACACATGTGCCAGAGTTTATCGACAGCAGATGCCCATATATGCTGTGCACGTCATGATTGCACACGTGTCTACGTCCAGGAGTCGAATTTCACTGGTTCAAGACTCTGCGATATGCAAGTGCATCACAGCTGGCAAGGCAGGCCTGGGTTGACCTACATTCTGTCAGATGCACGTAGGCCTGTATATTATGGTAAATTTTGCCATACTCTCCTTCTAAACGGAGTGTAAAACGGAGAAAGGTGAGAATGGTTCCCAGTCGATCGACAACCCAACTGTAGTGGAGTTATTATACCATTTCAACTGGCCCATTATTAATCTGTGCAAATACAATTTTGTTTAACCGAAGAAAGTGACAGTGGTAATCATTTGGGAAAAAAAACTGTTTGCGAGACTATTTCCCGATAAGCTGTCTTTCTGCTTTAAACATCACGTGTTGTCGTAAAACGCCACAGTATGCTTGTCGCGAATAAGCAATTCCCTCATTCTGTCATACAAGGAACACTCATCTTCCTAATTGGACCGATATGCAAGAGGTGGGAAAATTGACGACGTCTGACGACTAAAAAGCAACCATATGACTTTACAGGGAAGCTTCCCTCGGCATCTCACATTTAGACTCGAGAATACGGTGGATTCTCGGGCGTAGCCTCAGTATCTCAGTCGCGCTTTTATTGCAGATGTTCATGTGGGAACTATGAAGTATTCAGACGGCATCTAGCACCGGCTTAAGCGGAATTAGATACGCTAGCTCGGGAGCTTTGATGACAGATCAGCTCAAACAAATAACTCATCTGTTGTTAATGGATGAGCATCGAGGACGTATAATGGAGTTAACGCCTCAGCAACCTGGTAAATGCAAGAATGCCCAGAAAAACTAACCTGTAATGCCCGATGTCGTACGGCTTAACTTAAAGCTGAACACCACCCATAAAAAGTGAAGCAAGTGTAGCATGGCACTTTCACCTACCTGTACAACCAATGACAAAATACCCGTCGGATCATTTCCATAAGAGGAAGTTCTGCTAGCTCTCAACTCACGACGCCATACTTGATATTTTCAATTCAAGCTGTTCTCAGCTTCCACCTAGCCAAAACGTTTTTCATCAATAATGCCTGTGGTTGATAGACACAGGTCTCGTTCGTTGATCTTCGTTCAGTACAACCAGTTACGTATAAATGTTCTTCCTGATACTCCGTACCCGTTATTTTCTGGAAGATGACTCCTTCTCCCCCACGTTTGTCGCTTTTATTAAAGATCCCGGCGATGATGATTAGCTTACACGAGCCATGTTCACAGCGACCACCACTTCCCCCATATAACGGTAGCCATCATGTTATGTATTTCTTCCAATTGCCCATGCGTAGTGACCCAAAAATACAAACATGGCGTCTACCGTAATATGGGAGAGGTGCTGATCGCTGTTAAAACGGCTCGTGCACAGTTAATCACCATCTCTGTAAACTTTGATAAAAACGGCAAACGTGGAGGAGGAAGCGTCAGCTTCCAGAAAAAAAAACGGGCGAGGAGCATAAGGATGAACATTTATACGTTACGGGTTATACTTAACGAAGATCAACGATCTCGACCTGTGACTGTCAACCGCAGGCATTATTGACAGGAACAGTTGTGTCTAAATCTCTACCGTTATATAAGGCTCGAAGATTTTTATGGGACTGCCGCATTATAGATTTACAAGTCGCATATAGAAGATAGTTCGCAATTGTATATCATTTCGTTTTCTGCACGTTTGAAACTGGCCGATTTGAATGTATACGCACAATTTACACCAAAGACACCGATATACAACTTTTCAACAGTACAAAATCCACTGTATTTGTTAAGCCAAAAATTCGTACAACATTACGCAACATGGGCGTCGCTACCCATGGTGCGTGTGATGCGAACGTACCCCCCTTTTTGCCCGTAGATTGAAAATACGAAAATTATGTAAGATATCAAATCCCAGTTAAGCATTAAACTACGCTGAAATGCTGGAAATCAAGCGTAAACATTCAACTTTTTCCGGCGGGAACATGCATGTAAAATAAACGAATGTGGATTACGTAATTAGAGTATATAGGTGTATTAAACAGACCATCATCTATTCATGTGGTTTGTGAGCGTACTATTTAAGTTCGGGTTTTAATATGTATCTGTACTGACCTGAACGTAGTTTGTTACTGGCCTGTTTTGTATGTTACGTAAACCAGAAAGTCAAATGAAGTCCGGCATATAAGGTGTGATATTTTTCAATATCGATGAGTGCTTATGAGAAGCAAAAGTGAATATAGAACCTTAAATCTACATACATTATTTTCAGATTTATTTCCGGAAAATGCATAGAAGGTATTCCCGACAACCTAGGACCCTGGAGCTTCCGGGGCCTAGGCGGCCCCTGGACCATCACCTGTTGGTCTGACAGGATTCGCTTATTTAATCTTTGTGTAAATCAGTCATATAGGTACGCGTATTGGTTTCTGATGTTCCATGACGTAAAGATCGTCGTTTTGTATGTATTAAGTATAACTACAAAGTCAAATGGATTTATGCCTGGACATGAGGTGTGCTTTTTTCAACAACGATGTGTGCTTATAAATGCGAAACAAGCGTGAAATGGAACCATAAATCTGCATACATTATGTTCGCATTTATATCCGGGAAAACGCTTAGAACGCATCTCCGGCGATCTAGGACTCTAGACCCCTGGACCCTCGGCGGCCCCTGGACCCTCGCCTGTTGGGCTGTGATAGTTGACCCCCTATGCACATTTGATAGATCCGCAAATTGAAAACATTCGCACCCCCCCCCCCTTCTGAAATCCTAGTGACGCCCCTACTCCTGATAAAAGGACCTAAATATAGAGAGCCAAGAAGAATAAATCTGAAGGCCGACCAGAAGATAGTCCTGTCTGCATTAGAACAGTACGTTATTGATTGGTCGAAGCGAGAAAAAGTTGAACCTACAGTACTCGCTGATTGGCTGGACCTCACCAAGAGCAAGGTCGTTGAAACAATCCGCCATATTGACAGAAGTACTCTTCCCCAAGCAAAACAAGTACTGAGAAACCTCAATTCGCAAGAAGTTCTAGCAAATCTCCAGAGTAAATTCGTCATAGTCCCAGCAGACAAAGCTCCGAATAATATAATATTCATATGTAAATATTACTATTACCAGGTGCTGGTTAAAGAATTGAGTGTAGACATATCTTCATCAAATACGTCTACTTACTCCCAAACTGCATTTACTCTGGAAGATTTATTTAACAATCACAAAAAGTTTCTCAGGGAAAGAGGTATTTGTCTTCCAACCAATCATAGCGACATACCAAAAATATACTGGACTCCCAAAATGCATAAATCACCATACAAAGCTAGATTCATGGCTGGTTCTAGAAGCTGCACCACCAAGCTTCTTTCAACCCTATTGACGAGGGCCCTTCAGGAGGTAAAAGCATTTTGGGAAAGGTATTGCGCCACTATTTCTAAGAACTCTGGCGTTGAATGTATGTGGATATTGAAAAACTCAAAATGTCTTACGGAAGAACTTGATGCTAAAGGTCACATACCGTACAGACATGTATCCACATGGAATTTCTCGACTCTCTATACTACAATCCCTCATCAGGACGTATCTGTGTTCAAGAAAACTGTTCGTATATATATTAATGTCGGAAGCCATAAAGCATTCTTTCGCTCGACTACATACAAGAGATATCATTCATGGGATGTTTCTTTGTTTATAGAGTTGCTTGAATTTCTCATTAAAAATATCTATGTGAAATTTGGCAACACAATATATCAGCAGCATATAGGTATTTCAATGGGTACTAATTGTGCACCCCTGTTGGCTGACCTGTATCTGTTCTCTTATGAATATGACTATATACAGGCGCTTTCAAAAACCGATCCATTCAAAGCCCGTTCCTTCTCATTCACCAAACGCTATATAGACGATCTTCTCGCTGTGGATAATCGCTATATAAATGACGCAGTGAAGGATATATATCCACCTTCACTGGATTTGAAGGAAACTACAGATAGCCCTACAGGCTCATGTTATTTAGATCTCTATCTCTATAAAAATTGAAGCGGGCATTCTCTCTCGTCGACTTTATGACAAAAGAGATGATTACAATTTCGACATCGTAAACTATCCCTTTCTGGATAGTAATATTCCAGTGGGACCTGCATATGGCGTATACATATCTCGCTTAGTAGCATTTGCTAGATCCTGTGTTAAATGTGATGATTTTAATCAACGTCACAAAACATTGCAGAAACTTATAAACAGGGCTATTCCACCAAGCGCCTCCACTCAAAGTTTTCAAATTTGGCGATACACGCATGCTGATAGCAAAATACGAACGTAGCGTGCAAGATCTATGGCGCTACGTTTCGTAACTTGCCCAATTCCGCTTAACTCCGGATCAGGGGCCGTATGAACCCATGTAATTTCAAGATCCTCATGGTACTCATATGAACAGTCACAATCAAAGCGAGACTGAGATACATCATTCTTTAGATGACGACTTTACAACGAATATTATGGATTAAGAATACTGATCAGCGATACGGATTTGATAGTTTTGGAACATCATGATGTCTTGCCGGCATCATTGAAAACTGTTGACCGCTTCTCTCTTGCAGGAAACAAGTTTATGTTTATGTATACTATGATTGTCTTTTTGCACTTGTTAATTACAAGCGTCTAGTCCGTGTCATTCATAATCCAGCCGTCGTCCATTAGAGAATATCCGCGTCCATAACTTTTTCAAAGACCTATTCCATTTTCCACATAACAGTATTAGCACCAAATTCAAAAGACAATCATAGTATACATAAACATAGGCTTGTTTCCTGCAAGAGAGAAGCGGTCAACAATTTTCAATGATGCCGGCAAGACATCATGATGTTCCAAAATATCAAATCCGTATCGCTGATCAGTATTCTTAATCCATAATATTCGTTACAGAGTCGTCATCTAAAAATGATGTACCTCAGTCACGCTTTGATTGTGACTGTTCATATGAGTACCATGAAGATCTTTAAGTACATGGGCTCATACGGCCCCTAGCCCCGGGTTAAGCGGAATTAGACACATGTTACGAAACGTAGCGCCATAGATCTTGCACGCTACGTTCGTATTTTGCTATCAGCATGCGATATGTATCGCCAAATTTGAGAAACTTTGAGTGAGGCGCTTGGTGGAATAGCCCTGTTTTATAAGTTTCTGCAACAATGTTTTGTGACGTTGATTAAAATCATCACATTTAACACAGGATCTAGCAAATGCTACTAAGCGAGATATTATACGCCATATGCAGGTCCCACTGGAATATTACTATCCAGAAAGGGATAGTTTACTATGTCGAAATTGTAATCATCTCTTTTGTCATAAAGTCGACGAGAGAGAATGCCCGCTTCATTTTTATAGAGATAGAGATCTAAATAAGATGTGCCTGTAGGGCTATCTGTAGTTTCCTTCAAATCCAGTGAAGGTGGATATATATCCTTCACTGCGTCATTTATATAGCGATTATCCACAGCGAGAAGATCGTCTATATAGCGTTTGGTGAATGAGAAGGAACGGGCTTTGAATGGATCGGTTTTTGAAAGCGCCTCATATAGTCATATTCATAAGAGAACAGATACAGGTCGGCCAACAGGGGTGCACAATTAGTACCCATTGGAATACCTATATGCTGCTGATATATTGTGTTGCCAAATTTCACATAGATATTTTTAATGAGAAATTCAAGCAACTCTATAAACAAAGAAACATCCCATGAATGATATCTCTTGTATGTAGTCGAGCTAAAGAATGCTTTATGGCTTCCGACATTAATATATCTACGATTATATTCCACATATTAATTATATTCCACATATATCTATGTGGAATATGGAATAGGTCTTTGGATTATGGACGCGGATATTCTCTAATGGACGACGGCTGGATTATGAATGACGGACTAGACGCTTGTAATCCATAGTTATCCAGTTCATAAGGCGAAGAGCCATAAAGATTTCATGCCAAACACACCATTCCAACCAAACTTCTTACATGAAGGACCAGTGTATGCTCATATTCATAATTCCGGTTTGTATATTTCGTGAGTTTATATTCCAATCGGCCAATTTTCATTTTCAACCGTGCAAAATGTCTTCTACATGTGATTTCAACCGTGCAAAATGTCTTCTACATGTGACTCTTTAATCCAGACGGTGACTGTCCAACTATCTCTTTGAGCCTTATATAGGAGGATAAGCAAGGAACTGGTTGAACAGAAAAGTGCATATAGCGCCCCGAGTTGGAAATGAACATCCTCGAATGAAAACGATCCAACGGGTATTTTGTCATTAATTACACAGGCTTATTGACATTTGGAGCGATTGGGGTTTATTGGCCGGGATGAGCAACTTCTGTACTATTACTCCGATGAACAAATTAAGGCTTATGGACCATTGGCCGGACGAGTAAATTGAGACATAATGACTTTCGACCCAGATAAGTAACTTGAAGCATATTGACATTTGAACTGGATGAGTAAATTGAGGCCCAGTCACTTTTGAACCGGATGAGAGTTATCACCCCTCAGTTGCAGTTTTTGCCTCCAGGGGGCCGCTGCGAAAAAGTCGCTTGGTTTTAGCCTTTTACTACTACTATCCGTCTTGTAGTTTAGTGATGGATTCTGCTGTACCAGATTAAAGAACATTTCTATTGGAGCGTTTAAGTTACAAGTATGTTCTCAAATATTTACTCCTGGTCTTGCCAAATCGATGCAATTATGTATGAATTGCGATAAAAATTGACACTTCACTGAGGCGACGCAACGGATAGTCAACGCACTAGACATAATGTGACAACTCCTGTGTTATAGCTTGTTGCCCTGCGCACACAAAATCGCATATAGTGTGACCGCAGCCTAACATAGCAAATTTGTACTTGTCAGCTATAACACAGAACCATTCTGACAGAACTTCTATTTCATAAAGGACAATTCGCTTGTTTAAATTTCTGGAATCTACTTATACACTTGGCATAAAACAGGAGGAAGGGGACTCCGAAAATATAAGCGAAAAATCTCTTGAATTGTGGTCTCAAAGCATCTAAGGCCGGTGGCATTCGAACGAGGAAAAGTGGTGCTGACACTTCATTTTCGACAAGCACGTGCTCCCCACTTTGTATAATGAAGGTGCCTTACGAGTGCGATGCACGCAGCTATATGGACTATTATGCCCAACAAGCCGGAGGTGGCCTTCCGGTATTTGCAGGTGCACGCATGCAACGAGGACATGGGCTGGGGAACATACTCGGGAGTATCGTCAAAACGTTCCTGCCCTTGGTGACGCGTGGGGTGAAAGCGATCGGCAAACAAGCGGTACGCAGTGGACTGCAAGTCGCCGGTGATATCTTGGGGGGTACGGCACCCAAAGAGTAGGTACGGCGTCTTGGTGGCCAAAGCATAACGCACCGTAGGGAATAAAAGACCTGCACCACCGAGACCATGCACCAGTCGACGTCCGACCCAGCGACGACGCACATCGAAGACCCAGGATATCTTTTCTGCCCCACCACCAACAGTGAATTTGATTTGTGGACCGTCCCACCCACACAGACCAGTGCCGAACAAGGATTATGGGTGGAGCATCTCCCGCTCTCCAGCATCAACGAAACAGGGCCCATCGAGTTCACCATCAGTAATGCGGATACGGCCTATGTGGATTTAGCCCATACATACTTGTATGTGAAAGCCAAGGTCGTCAATGGGGATGGCTCCAGAATCGTCCAAGCTGCAACGTTGGGCCCGACGAATCTCTGGCTGCACTCTATGTTTCAACAGGTGGATATTTTTATCAGCGACAAACTCATCAGTGACTCGACCAACACGTACCCCTATCGAGCCTACATCGAGACGTTGTTGTCGTATGGACGAAAGGCTAAAGAACCTCAGCTGACAGCCGCTTTATTCTACCAAGACACAGCCGAGCACATGGACACGGTGGACAATGACGGATATAACAAACGGAAGGCTTTCACCACGAACGGCGCCTCGGTGGATCTCATGGGTCGACTTCACGTAGACCTCTTCATGCAAGACCGTTACCTCTTGAACAAGATCTCCATCAAAATCCGACTGATACGGGCGCCTCCGATCTTCGCCTTGATGGCCACTAACGTAGAGGGGCATGCAGCTGACTATAAGATTGTCATCCAAGACGCAGTCCTGTATGTCCAAAAAGTCAAACCGAATCCAGCCGTTCAATTGGGACACCTCAAAGCCTTGGAAACAAAACCAGCCCAGTACTATATCCGACTAGTTTCAGCGGAGCCTACCCAGAGAACCCGTTTGACTTTCAACATTTCGGCATCAATTTTGTGGCCCTGCATGTGGACGGACAACAGGTCCCAGCCACGGCCTTAACACCGAACTTTCGGCGCAGGAATTTCATTCGAGCCTATCAGAACCTGTTTACAGCCACCGGTCAAATCAACTAGGACGAAGGGAATATGATCAGTCGTGAGGACAACGCTAATACACGTTGTTCTGTTTCGATCTGACCCCCACCTTAGAGAACGACCATCAGCTGGCCCTGGCCAAGCAAGGCAATTTACGGTTGGAAATCCACTTTGCACGAGCCCTCAGGACCACCGTCAATGTGATCTGCTACGCCGAGTTTGACAACATCATTCAAGTGGAAAAGGCGCGCAACGTCCTGTGTGACTTTGCCACCTAACATGGATACAGACCAGATAACCACCGTGCTGGAGAATGACTCAGGGACACGTCTGGTCTTTCAAGGGATGTTCGCCCGAGATGTGTTCCCATTAGACCGTATGTATCCTGCTGCTTACGTTCTCAACACGGACCCGATGGATCGGCCCGGTGAACATTGGGTGGGCGTGTACTTGACAGAACAGCAGGGCGAATACTTTGACCCGTACGGCCTGCCACCCCTCCATCCCGATTTAACAGACTTCATGGATCAAGGCACAGAGACGTGGTGTTGGAACAGTCAAACGTTGCAAAGCCTGACCAGTAGCGTGTGCGGACAATATTGCTTGTTTTACCTGTACCATCGATGCCGGGGAAGAACCTTATCTACCATCGTACAGATGTTTGACGAGTACCCCAAGGCCGAGGACCGCGATGTACTCGTATATGACCGGGCCGCCCATCATTTCAATGTACAAGCCCCGTTCTGGGCTTAAGTTCTTTCAATGTACAAGCCCCCTGTTCTGGGCTTAAGTTCTTTCACGAAAAGCCCCCCTGTTCTGGGCTTAAGTTCTATCGATTTCAATGTACAAGCCCCCTGTTCTGGGCTTCAGTTTTCAATTGGTTGTTCTCACGTTGTTGTTGTTAGTTATTATTGAATAAAAAACAAAATGAGATCTCACCAAAAAAAACCCTGTCTTGTGTGTTTTCTATATGAGCATAATGCATGAAGGCTATAACAGACATGTGGGGATTCGGTCAAGCTGACCTTGAACACCGTGGAGAAAGTAGCCATTCAATGGCCTAGGATGGGCCCAAATGTCACGCATCAAAGCCCAGAAAACATTAAAACATTACCCGGATGTACAAGAACCCGGATGTAGGCGCGGACGTAGGCGAAAGCATTCTAGTACTCGGATGTAGGGGCAGACGTGAGCGAAATTCTAGTACCCGTCCATTGGTTCTTTTATCGATCGCTCATTGGCTCTTTTTCTCGACCGCTGATTGGTCCAAATGGAACTGCCCCTCCTACCCAGGTTAATTTACAAATACAAGCGTCTAGTCCGTCATTCATAATTCAGCCGTCGTCCATTAAAGAATATCCGCGTCCATAATCCAAAGACCTATTCCATATCCATATAACAGTATTAGCACCAAATTCAAAAAAGACAATCATAGTATACATAAACATAGGCTAGTTTCCTGCAAGAGAGAAGCGGTCAACAGTTTTCAATGATGCCGACAAGACATCATGATGTTCCAAAAATATCAAATCCGTATCGCTGATCAGTATTCTTAATCCATAATATTCGTTGTAAAGTCGTTATCTAAAGAATGATGTATCTCAGTCACGCTTTGATTGTGACTGTTCATATGAGCACCATGAGGATCTTGAAGTACATGGGTTCATACGACCCCTAGCCCCGGGTTAAGCGGAATTAGACACAAGTTACGAAACGTAACGCCATAGATCTTGCACGCTACGTTCGTATTTTGCTATCAGCATGCGATATGTATCGCCAAATTTGAGAAACTTTGAGTGGAGGCACTTGGAGGAATAGCCCTGTTTTATAAGTTTCTGCAACAATGTTTTGTGACGTTGATTGAAATCGTCACAATTAACACAGGATCTAGCAAATGCTACTAGGCGAGATATGTATACGCCATATGCAGGTCCCACTGGAATATTACTGTCCAGAAAGGGATAGTTTACGATGTCGAAATTGTAATCATCTCTTTGTCATAAAGTCGACGAGAGAGAATGGCCGCTTCATTTTTGTAGAGATATAGATCTAAATATGATGTGCCTGTAGGGCTATCTGTAGTTTCCTTCAAATCCAGTGAAGGTGGATATATATCCTTCACTGCGTCATTTATATAGCGATTATCCACAGCGAGAAGATCGTCTATATAGCGTTTGGTGAATGAGAAGGAACGGGCTTTGAATGGATCGGATGGATCTTAAAAAACAGGGCTATTCCACCAAGCGCCTACACTCAAAGTTTCTCAAATTTGGCGATACATATCGCATGCTGATAGCAAAATACGAACGTAGCGTGCAAGATCTATGGCGCTAGGTTTCGTAACTTGTGTCTAATTCCGCTTAACCCGGGGCTAGGGGCCGTATGAACCCATGTACTTCAAGATCCTCATGGTACTCATATGAACAGTCACAATCAAAGCGTGACTGAGATACATCATTCTTTAGATGACGACTTTACAACGAATATTATGGATTAAGAATACTGATCAGCGATACGGATTTGATATTTTTGGAACATCATGATGTCTTGCCGGCATCATTGAAAACTGTTGACCGCTTCTCTCTTGCAGGAAACAAGCCTATGTTTATGTATACTATGATTGTCTTTTTGAATTTGGTGATAATACTGTTATATGGAAAATGGAATAGGTCTTTGGATTATGGACGCGGATATTCTCTAATGGACGACGGCTGGATTGTGAATGACGGACTAGACGCTTGTAATTTGAAAGCGCCTGCATATAGTCATATTCATAAGAGAACAGATACAGGTCAGCCAACAGGGGTGCGCAATTAGTACCCATTGGAATACCTATATGCTGTTGATATATTGTGTTACCAAATTTCACATAGATATTTTAATGAGAAATTCAGGCAACTCTATAAACAAAGAAACATTCCATGAATGATATCTCTTGTATGTAGTAGGGCTAAAGAATGCTTTATGGCTTCCGACATTAATATATCTACGATCAGTTTTCTTGAACGCAGATACTATTAACGAACTTAGAAAGTCAATAAGGTCCTGATGAGGGATTGTAGTATAGAGAGTCGAGAAATCCCATGTGGATACATGTCTGTACGGTATGTGACCTTTAGCATCAAGTTCCTCCGTAAGACATTTTGAGTTTTTTAATATCCACATACATTCAACGCCAGAGTTTTAGAAATAGTGGCGCAATACCTTTCCCAAAATGCTTTTACCTCCTGAAGGGCCCTCGTCAATAGGGTTGAAAGAAGCTTGGTGGTGCAGCTTCTAGAACCAGCTATGAATCTAGCTTTGTATGGTGATTTATGCATTTTGGGAGTCCAGTATACTTTTGGTATGTCGTTATGATTGGTTGGAAGACAGATACCTCTTTCCCTGAGAAACGTTTTGTGATTGTTAAATAAATCTTCCAGAGTGACTGAAGTTTGGGAGTAAGTAGACGTATTTGATGATGATAGGTCTACACTCAATTCTTTAACCAGCACCTGGTAATAGTAATATTTACATATGAATATTATATTATTTGGAGCTTTGTCTGCTGGGACAATGACGAATTTACTCTGGAGATTTGGAAGAACTTCTTGCGAATTGAGGTTTCTCAGTACCTGTTTTGCTTGGGGAAGAGTACTTCTGGCAATATGGCGGATTGTTTCAACGACCTTGCTTTTGGTGAGGTCCAGCCAATCAGCGAGTTCTGTAGGTTCAACTTTTTCTCGCTTCGACCAATCAATAACGTACTGTTCCAATGCAGACAGGACTATCTTCTGGTCAGCCTTCAGATTTATTGTTCTCGGCTCTCTATATTTAGGTCCTTTCATCAGGAGTAATTTCAGGTCCTTATCACTCACCACATGTTTACATGGTGTATAGATAAAGTTCGACGATTCACAATCACAACTATAGCCTCCTGAAGTGTATAAATTCCAGTCAAACTCCCTGACAGCATTGGAGTAATTGAATATTATATATTATATAGCCCTTTTGTGTTCAAGCTCTGTATATCGATGCCGCAACATTGTTGTCGAACATTGCCGAAAGGGATACCTTTGACCTTTTGACCTGGATGTGACCTTTGACCTTTTGAGCCGAAATTCACCCGTGCACTTCCGGTGATGCCGCGCAGGCGTGCGGCCGGATAACCCGCGCGCGCGCACTCGGCCGGATAACCCGCGCAGGCGTGCTGCCGGGCCGCGTCGGGGAAAACCCGGATGTTGAAGAGGTCCCGGATGTTGAAAAGAACCCGGATGTTGAAGAGGTCCCGGATGTTCTAGTACATGCATTCCGTACGTCTAAGGAAAAATTTAAACTATTCTGGGTTCGGAGGTCATTCTGAAAACCGGAAGTGACGTCACACACGACCCACCAAACCACGTGACCTGCGCAGCAGAATGTTGAACACGAACGACACACTAGACCAGGCGGATGCCCCCTCACATATGCTTCACATTGATACCTCACTCGATCCAATCGGCCCACTAGTGGCCCACCTAGACCCCAAAACGTCTATTTCCATACGCTTTTCCCACAATTCCCTGTCTGCGCATGCGCAGAATGTTGAAAACGAACGACACACTAGTCCAGACGGATGCTCCCTGACGAGAGCTTCAAAATAAGACCTCATACGACACCATGGGTTCATTAGGGGTTCACCTAGACCCCAAAACGTCTATTTCCATACCCTTTTCCCACAATTCCCTGTCTGCGCGTGCGCAGAATGTTGACAACGAACGGCACACTAGTCCAGGTGGATGCTCCCTCACGAATGCTTCACATTGATACCTCACTCGATCCAATCGGCCCACTAGTGGCCCACCTAGACCCCAAAATGTCTATTTCCGTACCCTTTTCCCACAATTCCCTGTCTTCGCATGCGCAGAATGTTGACAACGAACGATACACTAGCCCAGGTGGATGCTCCCTCACGTATGCTTCACATTGATACCACATACGACCCAATCGGCCCACTAGTGCCCCACCTCGACCCCAAAACGTCTCTTTCCATACCCTTTCTCTACTGCGCATGCGCAGAATGACGTCAGTTCCACGTCACACCCAGCCCGTTGGATACTCCCTCACGTATGCTTCATATTGATACCTCAGTCGACCCAATCGGTACACTAGCGGTCCCTACAGATTGCCGAACATTCTCACGAAAACCCACGTATTTCGGACTACTTTCGGACCGCGGAGGCAGACCGCATCCCCGCCAGACCGCATCACCGCGGAGGAATCCATGCCCCCAAGGTCACGCCCCATTCACACAGACTGGAAGTGACGTCATACCTGCGCACATCTCCACAAAACCGCCACTTTCGGTTTCTCGCGCATGCGCAGTGACGAGCCAGAGGATCGAAATCCTGTTTGTATACTACACACGTTTCGTTTTATAGTTGATTTTTTAGAGAGAAAATGTTTCAGCAACGTTATTTCAAATATGCAATCAAATGGGCCCATAATTTAACGGGGCCCTACCATTCATCCTTTCGTTGTCAACATGTTGGAGAGCGCACAAGGACATTATAGATTTTTATGATATTCACTGTCATTGTGGTATATGAAAAGGTGGGAAATAATTATATTCTTGATGAAAAAAATATATATATTAACAACAACATCGACGAAGACACCCACTGCTAATCAAGCCACTGTGATGTAAGAGTGAGGATTGGCACTCTCCCTTAATCATGCGCCATCGATTACAGATTTCCATATAGTGTTTTTTCGGGAGGGGGGGGGGAGCTGTCCGGTGGATTGTACAAAGTGTATAGAGGAAAACGCTTAGTTTCTACGTTTTTTTCTTTTGAATTAATCATGAAGTAATAGATTGATGAGTAAACGTTGACAAATGTTTTTGAAATGAAATAATGTTGAAAGCGACGTTAAATCTTATTCACTCACTCACACTTGAATTGTGATGGAGTCGACCATGCAGTCAAACAAACAAAGAACATGATTGAAAAAACAGCGTCTAGTAAATTTGCAGTACTATACTGTACTCATATTTCATATTTAAACAAACAAAAAGTGTATTTTTTATAAAGAAATATGCTGTATATGCATCTAACCGAGCTAAGGGATTTTCGTATTTCATGGACGTGCAGAAGTGAGTGAGTGAGTGAATAGGGTTTAACGTCGCTTTCAACATTTTTTTCAGCTATATCACGACGGGGAAGGGAAGGGAGGGGAGGGGGGGGGGGACAGGGGCACCTACTTGCAGATCTAATGCTGCCATTTTATAGTGCTGTCCCACTGAAATATCATGCCGTAGGCAGACATGACACCCCACTCAGTCACATTATACTGACACCGAGCGAACCAGTCCTTGTTCTATCCTCTTAATGCTGAGCGTAAGCGAGGGAGCAACAAGTTCCATTTTTCAAGTCTTAGGTATGACCCGGCCTGGGATCGAACCCAGTACCTACCGCTTACGAGGCCGACGCTCTAACCATTAGACCACCGCAGTGCGGTCCGTGCATAAGTGTCTACGTATGTTCGTGTCATGCGTTCTGAATCAGTACAGTGCATTACTCTAAGTTTGTTTGCATAAAATATTACACTGTATACTATAATTTATATCCTGTAGTAAATTAAAGTAAACTAAAGCACGACTTTATGTCAATTTTACAGTACATGAGTGGTGTGATTAACGTCACAGGACCTACGAAGTAGGGTGAGGAAGATGACTTGGGGTCCAAGCGTAATGTTATAATCACCTAGATGATTTGGGGGTCCAAGCGTAATGTTATAGGTCACTTAAAAACTTCAATTTTCATCAAAAGTTGCTCAGCTCAGAACTTGCTGGTGACAGTCCCCTAATGCACATTCATGCCAAAAATTAAGATTCTAATGTCAACGGTTCTCCTTATTTTGCCGACGAAAGGATTCGGATGGACTCACTGACTACCGGACAATTTGCAAATGAGAGCCTATACTTCGTAGGAAAAAGTGTTCAATGTACAGTAGTTTATATCCATGCCAATAAATAAAGTAGATATAAAACATGAGCAGTGTGACTAACGTCACAGGACCTACGAAGTAGGGTAGGCATTAGGACTCTGACGCGAACTGAACTCTTGGAAATCCCCACCCCCAGTTGAAATCCTGCCTATATTAAGATGGGCACTGCCCAAGTCAGAATCGCCAGTGATTTTCATCAAAAATCACCAGAAATTTTCATCAAAAGTAGGTCAGCTCAGAACTTGTTGGTAACAGTCTCTTAATGCGCCTTCATTCCAAAATAAATAACACTCGCCGATTTAATTTTACAATTTTTTAATTAAAGGAAACAGATTGAATAATATAGGTTCAGTAGATTTCAAGCTTTACGTGTGAAAATACATTTACATCTCTTTAATGGTGCAGTGCCCTTGTCCAGGATCAAAACAACTTTTTGAATCACATTATTTTCCCAACAATACAACACATTTTTATATATAGTACTATAGTAGAAAGGTAGCGTTTATGTAGTTGACGGTAATTCAACTCAAGACCCTACACCTTCTATGCACAAGATAATAATGATTCTATGTGATTCTCCTGAGCATAGCCGGTAAAGACGAATAAATAGCGTCTCTACATCTTCTGTAATAGGGCCATGCGGCATAGTGGACTGTATTTCAATGACAGGGTATTTTTAGACGGACAGTAACTGATACTCATCATGCTCATTGGCGATAAAACGCTGGAGCAAAACAGACCACAGTTTTCTTGGCAATGACGAAATGATTGGATGTGAAAGAGAATACATGTTACAGGCTAAACCTTACATATATATATAGCAATATACTGAAGTGTTAATTATAAATCTAATTTTAATCAGAATTATTTCAGATCAGAACTTGATGGTAACAATGCCCTAATGCACGCTCATGCCAAAAATCAAGGTTCTGATGTCAACGGTTCTCCTTATTTTGCCGACGAAAGGATTCGGATGGACTCATTACCGGACAATTTGCGGTCTGTAGCCTACTTCGTAGGAAAAGTAGATATAAAACATGAGCAGTGTGACTAACGTCACAGGACCTACGAAGTAGGGTAGGCATTAGGACTCTGACGCGAACTGAACTCTTGGAAATCCCCACCCCCAGTTGAAATCCTGCCTATATTAAGATGGGCACTGCCCAAGTCAGAATCACCAGTGATTTTCATCCAAACTCAACAGAAATTTTCATCAAAAGTAGGTCAGCTCAGAACTTGTTGGTAACAGTCTCCTAATGCGCCTTCATTCCAAAAATAAATAACGATCGCCAATTTAATTTTACAATTTTTTAACTAAAGGAAACAGATTGAATAATAAAAAGTTCAGTAGATTTCAGGCTTTACGTGTGAAAATACATTTACATCTCTTTAATGGTTTTCAGTGGCCTTGTCCAGGACCAAAACAACTTTTTGAATCGCATTATTTTCCCAACAATACAGCAAATTCTTATATATAGTCCTATAGTAGAAAGGTAGCATTTATGTAGTTTACGGTAATTCAACTCAAGACCAACACCTTCTCGGCACAAGACAATAATGATTCTATATCATTCTCCTGAGCATGACCGGTACAAAGACGAATAAATAGCATCTCTACATCACGTTGTTATCTAGATCATTTTGGGTATCGGCAATCTGATGAATGTAGAATTTGAGGATTGTACTTAGCATCTTAAATACAGCCTCTTAATACTGATTACATATCTGTTTAATTTCGTTTCCCATAAAACATGTGTGTATATTTCAAAAGTGTGTGTCTCAAGTTAACGGCAGCTGTTCAAATGTCCCCTGGAACGGTAATAAATTAATAAAGACGTCAACATGTGAACTCATAGAATCTGCACTGTCGATGGTTTAATGTAATACCGGTACCATCTGTTGTGATATTTTTTTAACTCCCAGATAGATCTGTTTATTTTTGTCTCCCCTGCTCTGACCTCTAAGAACAATTAACTGCATTCTCGAATCCCAAGCCTATCAGACTGTTACTTCTGATCTGTTTATAGGCCTATTGGGGGTGACCCAGCTACACTGCTGTGACCTCTAGCTCTCAAAACAATTACGGATGGCATATCCCACCAGGTTTTGTACTGTGTTATATATACAGTGAAACATACAGCCAAGGGTTCCCGATGGGCATGATAGTGCACTCGCTGAGCCATCAATAAATAATAAAAAAAAATAATTATAAATCAAATTTTCATCAGAATTCGGTCAGCTCAGAACTTGCTGGTAACAATGCTTTAATGCACGTTCATGCCAAAAATCAAGGTTCTAATGTGAACGGTTCTTCTTATTTTGCCGACGAAAGGATTCGGATGGACTGACTGACTCACTGACTCACTCATTACCGGACAATTTGCGATCTGTAGCCTACTTCGTAGGAAAAGATGCAATAACTATAACTATATAATGTAATACAGTAAATAACTATTTTATGCAGTATTACACTGTAATTGTTACTGTGAAGTAACTTACTGCATTTTATATCAATAAGTTACGTGACTGTGACAATACAACAGTAGAAAATATTTTCTTGTTTAATCGGTTAATCTAGTGTGCCTTTGATAACCATGATTAAAAAATGAATGATTGTGATTCGCCTCACCTGTTCGTAGATCTTCCATTTGTCCTCAATCGTGTGACCTCTGAGCTGCCCAACGGTGGTTTCTCGGAGAGAGTTGTCGAGTACGAAAACGTCCAATTGCCGAAGTACTTCTCTCTTCTGTTTTTCCTCTCCGAGGGCTTGTTCGATTTCCTTCACTTGCTCGTCGAACACTTCCCTTCTTGCGGCTTGCTGATCTCTCGCAGAGAGTTGTCGGGCATGTTGAGGATGCGACTTTGGCTCTTGTTTGGCATGTTGACGATGTGACTTTGGCTCTTCTTGGGCATGTTGAGGATGTGATTTTGGTGAGAATGAGCCACTACGCCCGGATTTTTTCCTCGACCACCACGGCATATTATCTCCTAATTGAGTTTCACCGGGGTTGTGAATCGATCCGAGCAACGCTCCTGTTAAAATGAAACGTGTCCGTTCGAAACATGGGATTTAGTCGCTTTGAGAAAGGCCAAATAAAAACTGGTGTGTCACGCATGAATGAGGCCCCTTGAGCAAACTCAATTCAAACGGAAAATCTCTCGAGATATGCCGGTTGCCTAAGGGTCGGCATCATGTTTTTAGGGATGCCCTGATAATTTATCTGTACATGAGTGCTGTGGTCCTTATCACAAGTCAAGGGTGAATATAATACGGTCGAATAGAAACACGACGCCTGACCATCCAAATGATGTAACTTTTTGACGATTTCTTCTGACATATTTTGCAGTAGGGTCATGAAAAGAATGTGTGATGGTTACCCGAGAATAACTCCCTCGGACGTGACGGTAGTGAACATGATTTTCGTTTAAAAGGGAAACGGATGAAAGTTATTGTTATGTGCTGTAAAAATGCTGAAGTTTCATATCATGCGAAATGGTGATTGTCAATTGCTCTAAACTGGATTTATTCAAGTTTGAAAACGGTCGAATGTGCTCTTTCGACATTTTAGGGTCATTTTCTGAAGGGATTTCCCTTAGTAGTATACAAAGAGTCTTTCAGCGGATTAGCGCTTCACTGCGCATGCGCAGAAAAAAAATTGGGGCGGTATTGGGGCGGTGTGCGCAGGAGTGTTGTGCGCACGTATGACGTCACTTCCGGTCTCGGTGAATGGGGCGTGACATTGGGGGCATGTATTTCTCCGCGGTGATGCGGTCTGGCGGTGATGCGGTCTGCCTCCGCGGACCGAAAGTAGTCCCAAACCCGTGGGTTTTCGTGGAAGTGTTAGGCAATCTGTAGGGACCGCTAGTGGACCGATGGGGTCGAGTGAGGTATCAAAGTGAAGCATTCGTGAAGGGGCATTTGATGGGCTGGGTGTGGGGTTGAAATATCGGCCTTCTGCGCATGCGCGGTGGCCGAAGGGTATGAAAATAGACGTTTTGGAGCTAGGGGAGTCCCTAATGGGCCGATGGAGTCGTATGAGGTATCAATGTGAAGCATTCGTGAAGGGGCATCTGAAGGAGTGGGTGTGGGGTTGAAATAGTGGCATTCTGCGCATGCGCGGTGGCCAAAGGGTATGAAAATAGACGTTTTGGAGCTAGGGGAGCCCCTAATGGACCAATGGGGTCATATGAGGTATCAAAGTGAAGCATTCGTGAAGGGGCATCTGATGGGCTGGGTGTGGGGTTAAATTAGGGTCATTCTGCGCATGCGCGGTGGCCCAAGGGTATGGAAATCGACGTGTTGGAGCTAGGGGAGCCCCTAATGTACCAATGGGGTCAAGTAAGGTATCAAAGTGAAGCTTATGTGAAGGGGCATCTGATGGACTGGGTATGGGGTTGAAATATCGGCATTCTGCGCATGCGCGGTGGCCGAAGGGTATGAAAATAGCCTTTTTGGAGCTAGGGGAGCCCCTAGTGGACCGATGGGTTCGAGTGAGGTATCAAAGTGAAGCATTCATGGAGGGGCATCTAATGGACTGGGTGTGGGGTTGAAATAGCGGCATTCTGCGCATGCGCGGTGGCCCAAGGGTATGCAAATAGCCGTGTTGGAGCTAGGGGAGCTACTAATGGTCCAATTGGGTCGAGTGAGGTATCAAAGTGAAGCCTAGGTGAAGAGGCATTCAGGCAATGGGGTGGGTGCATGTAAAATTTTTCCTGAAAAAAAAAAAACGGAAAACGGACTTTATCGAAAAACCTGGGAAAATGCCTATATGGGGTATGGGTGGTATATAAGTCGCCGGGCTTAACGGGGCTCGCCTGTCAATAGAGTTATCTCCCCCTAGTTCCAGGGTGGGTGTATGTAAAAATTTTCCTGAAAAAATACGGAATACGGACTTTATTCTAAATTACGGGAAAATGCCTATATGGGGTATGGGCAGTATAGCACCATCCTGGGAAACCTACTTCTCCACATTTGCGGTATAGGTTGTGGGGTCTCGTTTTCTTAGTCTCGTCATTTAGAACATGATAAGAAGTGTCCCCGTGCGAATCGGTGAAATTTTTGAAAAAAGTCACCGAGCCCCATATAGTTCCATACTGGGGTATAGGATCAATATTTGTCCCCCTGGGAAACCCACTTCTCCACATTTGCGGTAGGGTTGTGGGGTCTCGTTTTTCACGTCTCGACATTTAGAGCACGATGGGTAGGGTTGCGGAGCGAATTGGTGAAATTTTTGAAAAAAGTCACCAAGGCCTGGGTAGGCCCATAGGCCTATACTGCATGGCTATGGGTGTATAGGGCCATACAGGGTGGACATGTTGGAGTCTAGGTGAGTCCCTGGTGGTCCAATGGGGTCGAGTGAGGTCTTATTTTGAAGCTCTCGTGCAGCAGCATCTGACTGGGCTAATGGTTCGTCCGTGTTCAATAGTCTGCGCATGCGCAGTCTGGCCGTAGTATAGAAAACAGGCATTTTGGGTGCTATGTAGGGGTGTGTTTGGGTTAGAGATGGGCTAATCACGGTTCGAATGGGTCGTGTGAGGTGTCAAAGTGAAGCTTGTGTGGGGTAGAGTCAGAATGGCGTGTTTTTGAATGCAAGTCGCGTCAATCTGCGCAGGCGCAGTTGGTTGTAGTAAGTAAAGTGGCCATTTTCGGGCAGTACATGAAGGTATTTGTGATCGAGATGGGCTATTCACGGTTCGAATGCGTCCTGGAAGGTGTCATCTTGTAGTTCTCGAGGTGTACATTCCGATTTGAGGGATGTTCGCGTCATCTGTGACGTCATCGGTGACGTCATCGGTACGAGTAGTAGCGAAAGTGGCCATTTTCGGGCAGTACATGAATGTATTTGGGGTCGAGATGGGCTAATCACAGTTCGAATGCGTCCTGGACGGTGTCATCTTGTAGTTCTCGAGGTGTACATTCCGATTGGAGGGATGTTCGCGTCATCTGTGACGTCATCGGTGACGTCATCGGTACGAGTAGTAGCGAAAGTGGACATTTTCGGGCAGTACATGAAGGTATTTGGGATCGAGATGGACTATTCATGGTTCGAATGCGTCCTGGAAGGTGTCATCTTGTAGTTCTCGGGGTGTACATTCCGATTTGGGGGATGTCCGCGTCATCTGTGACGTCATTGATGACGTCATCGGTACGAGTAGTAGCGAAAGTGGACATTTTGTGGGTGCGTGAGGGTGAGTTTGGTGTAGAGATGCACCATCCTTAGTCCGAATGCGTCGTGTGATGTGTCATTTTGTAGCTCTCGGGGTGTATATTCCCAATTGAGGCATGTCCGAAGCATCTGTGACGTCATCGATGACGTCATCAGTAGGAGTATTAGCGAAAGTGAGCCTTTTGGGGCAGTGCAGGAAGGTATTTGGTGTAGAGATGGACCATCCGCGTTGCGAATGCGTCGTGTGGGGTGTCATGTTGTAGCTCTCGGAGTATAGACCCTGATTTCAAGGATATTTATAGCATCTGTGACGTCATTGGTGACGTCATTAGTACAAGTTGTAGCGAAAGTGGCAGTAATTTATTTCCCCTTATCCTCTAACCAGTAGTTTAGTCTGAAGGAAAACAATGATGTTGTCGACACTGACAGTCGTTAATGAATGTCTTATACTGTTATTTCCGCTGACGAGTTGAAAATAGCCAAGTAATGCTGTAGCTCCGAAGAATAACAAGCACTGCATGCTCTTTAATAGGCTGGTTATCTCTCATAAGAGATTTAAATTTCCTGTCACTACTTCAGAACAAATGCGTTAGTCATTGGCGATTGTCAACAATTACGGTGGATTTCGAAGATTTTTCCACTCTCGGACAAGTGTTTTAGTCCGAAGGAATACATTGGTCATTGTCGATAATGTAGGTCGACAATAAACTGTTATGTCCATACTACGGAACCACCGTTTTAATCTGGGGGAAAATATTGATCATTGTGCACAATGACGGTCGACAATAATTTCCTTGCGCCTGCTCTCGAAACTGTATGGGAGAGGAGGGTTTAATGTCACACTTCAAGAGTATTTCTCGAAACTGTGCTTTAGTTCGAAGGAAAACATTGGTCATTGTCTACAATGACGTTCTGTCGACAATAAAATTCTTGCTCTTATTCTCTAACCAGTGTATATGTCTGAAGGAAAAACAATGGAGCTGTCGACACTGATAGTCGACAATGAATGTCTTACACTGTGATTCCCACTGATGAGTTAAAAGTAGCCCAGTAATTCTGTAGCTCCAAAGAATAACAAGCATTGCATGCTGATATCTTTGGTTATTTCCAAGATAGCAGGGGCAGTAATCCAGTCTAGTTGATTTAAATCTCCTGTCACCACTCCCGAACAAATGCAATAGTCATTAGCCATTGTCAACAATAACGGTCGATTTCAAAGTTTTGCCCTTCTCGGACAAGTGTTTTAGTCCGAAGGAATACATTGGTCATTGTCGATAATGGCGGTCGACAATAAAATTCATGTCCCTACTATGGCACCATTGTTTTAAACCGGGGGACATATTGGTTATTGTCGACAATAAAAATCATTAGGCCTGCTCTCGAAGCAGTGTTTTAGTACGGGGTGGACATGTTGGAGTCTAGGTGAGTCCCTGGTGGTCCAATAGGGTCGAGTGAGGTCTTATTTTGAAGCTCTCGTGCAGCAGCATCCGACTGGGCTAATGGTTCGTCCGTGTTCAATAGTCTGCGCATGCGCAGTCTGGCCATAGTATAGAAAACAGGCATTTTGGGTGCTATGTAGGGGTGTGTTTGGGTTAGAGATGAGCTAATCACGGTTCGAATGGGTCGTGTGAGGTGTCAAAGTGAAGCTTGTGTGGGGTAGAGTCAGAATGGTGTGTTTTTGAATGCAAGTCGCGTCAATCTGCGCAGGCGCAGTTGGTTGTATTAAGTAAAGTGGCCATTTTCGGGCAGTACATGAAGGTATTTGGAATCGAGATGGGCTATTCACGGTTCGAATGCGTCCTGGAAGGTGTCATCTTGTAGTTCTCGGGGTGTACATTCCGATTTGAGGGATGTTCGCGTCATCTGTGACGTCATCGGTACGAGTAGTAGCGAAAGTGGACATTTTCGGGCAGTACATGAAGGTATTTGGGATCGAGATGGGCTATTCACGGTTCGAATGCGTCCTGGAAGGTGTAGGACATTTTGTGGGTGCGTGGGGGTGAGTTTGGTGTAGAGATGGACCATCCTTAGTCCGAATGCGTCGTGTGAGGTGTCATTTTGTAGCTCTCGGGGTGTACAATCCGAATTGAGGCATGTCCGAAGCATCTGTGACGTCATCGATGACGTCATCAGTAGGAGTATTAGCGAAAGTGAGCCTTTTGGGCAGTGCAGGAAGGTATTTGGTGTAGAGATGGACCATCCGCGTTGCGAATGCGTCGTGTGGGGTGTCATGTTGTAGCTCTCGGAGTATAGACCCTGATTTCAGGGATATTTACAGCATCTGTGACGTCATTGGTGACGTCATTAGTACAAGTTGTAGCGAAAGTGGGCATTTTTTAGCAGTGAAGGATGTTGTTTGGCCTTTTGGGGCAGTGCAGGAAGGTATTTGGTGTAGAGATGGACCATCCGCGTTGCGAATGCGTCATGGGATGTGTCATGTTGTAGCTCTCGGAGTATACACCCCGATTTCAGGGATATTTACAGCATCTGTGACGTCATCGATGACGTCATTAGTACAAGTTGTAGCGAAAGTGGGCCTTTTGGGGCAGTGCAGGAAGGTATTTGGTGTAGAGATGGACCATCCGCGGTCCAAATGGACCGTGTGAGGTGGTCATCTTGTAGCAACGCCCACCAACACCATTCTTAATGCTTCAACGCCCTGGTGAAATAGCTCAGAAGCTCTGATATTCCATGGAATTGTCACTAATTCTTCGAAATGCAGTGATGCCCGTCAACGCCCGTCGTTACACCTTGACACTCTAACATAACGCCATGATATAGACCAGAGAGAGAACAACAACAGCAACAACAACAAGGATGACACATGAGAGAACAACAACAACAACAAGAAGTTTTTTTCATATAGTTTATTCTCCCCAATGTTACATCATACCCACGCTGGGGGAGCCGCGTTGGGTATATTTACAATTCAAGAAGATTCTTATCCAATCAGAGGCCACCATTTGCATGTTTCATATTCGTTCCTGTCCGTTAGATGTATTCTTGTCCAATCAGAAGTCTCCATTTCAGAAAGTGCCATCTGAACCGTTTATTCTAATCATCGTCGGGCAGGCCAGGATACCGTTGAGGCAACATATCCTCAAATAGTTGTTTGCGCATTCTGAGTATCTATCAGTGCATGGGTGAATACTTTCATCCGATGGAGGTGGTGGTCAGTTTAACCACGAAGAACGCAACATTGGTCATTATCTCCACTATCCACTTGGTGTTACAATTCAAGAAGACTTGTCCAATCCGAGGCCACCATTTGCATCTGTCATATTCGTTCCTGTCCGTTAGATGTATTCTTGTCCAATCAGAAGTCTTCATTTCAGAAAGTTCCATCTTCGGCCATGTTCGCTTTGAACCGTTTATTCTAATCATCATCAGGCAGCCCAGGATACCGTTGAGGCAACATATCCTCAGATAGTTGCTTGTGCATTCTGAGTATCTATCAGTGCCTGGGTGAATACATTCACCCGATGGGATGGTCGGTCAGCTTGGTCACGAAGAACGTAACATTGGTCACACTGTCCACTGTCCACTGTCCACTTGGTGTTGGGGCGTTGCAACCGGGCCCATTCCAAGGGAGCCACGGTGTTCAGTTTCTCCAGCATCGTCTCTAGCGACACTCGGTTAATGATGGTAAACGGTTGGTCAAATACCTGGATGTTACTGCTCGGGTAAAAGTATCGGACTTGGACTGTCTCTTTGTGCTGCAGCACATAACCAAACGCCAGATTCAATTTGAAGGCCGTAGTTTGATCTTTGAAGATGGCTTCTACGTAGCTACGTAGACGGGCGAGGTCGGTCAGTCGGAAATTGTAGATATCTTGAATAGGGCGATGACGGTGTAGACATAGAGTGTGTGTACGGCATGATATTCATCAGTGCACGGGTGACGCATTCAACCGATGGGGGTGATCGGTCAGCTTGGTCAGGAAAAACGTGACATTGGTTACCCTCTCTACCATCCATTGAATGTTGGGGCGTTGACGATGCGCCCATCTCAAGGGTTCCACGGTGTCCAGTATCTCCAGCATCGTCTCTAGTGACCCCCGGTTAATAATGGTGACCGGCTGGTCAAACACATGGTTGTTGGCACTGGGATAATAATACTGTAACTGGTCCGTCTTTTTGTGACGTAAGATGTACCCGAAAGCGACATTCAATGTAAAGGCCGTAGTTTGATCGTTGAAGATGGCTTCCACGTAGCTGCGTAGACAGGTGCGGTGGGTCAGTGGGAAATTGTAGATATCTGGAATGGGGCGATCACGGTGGAAAATGTGCCGTATCATGGGCCATTGGCGCCGATCGATGTCATTCACTGGATGGGCGTCCTGTAACAGATCGCTGGGAATATCCACTGCATCTTCCAGAAAATGTCCGATGTCGTCAGGCGTATGACTGGCAACAGCAATGCTAGGGACTGGCTGGATATCTAGGCTCTTCTGAACTGTGGGTGTAGGCGGGCTTTCCGTGATCGCATCACCAATGGCGTTCGTCTCCCCGGGCTTATCTTCACTGGGTTTGACCTTCCGCGGCTCCTCTTCAGTAGGAAGTTGTCGCTCATGCCATGGTACCGGGGCATGAATCAACCGCTGATGCCGTCTTAACTGACTGCGTCGTTTGAAGACTTGACCACATTCATTACATTGTTCCTTCGCGCCCTCGTGGAGTGAGCGTTCGTGGCGCAGTAAATGATCCTCCCGATTAAATGACTGTGCGCAGGTTATACAAGTATATAGTGTACCGTTGTGGATGGAGGAATCGTGTCGTCGCAAATCTTCTGGGCGAGTAAACTGCTTCTGGCAAGTTGTGCAAGTGAACATCTTGATGGTTGACAGAGAGTCTGATGAAACGGCAAGGCCGCTCCCCTTTTATAGCACGCTAGCTGGTGATCTATTTTTAACACACTCTACCCCAAGTCGATGATCGAGACTGGTGTACTGGTGTACGACTGAGCCGCATTGCGCAGACGCGAAGTACCCGGATGATAGACACGGACGTCACCGATCCGAAAAGACACGGACTTTACCGAAAATACACGCACTTTAACGAAAAGACACGGACGTACCCGAAAAGACACGAAGGTGAACGCCATTGTGAAAAAACCCCACAGACAGGTCAGAACATGCATTTCTATGATGTTCACGCATAATAAAAGGATTGACCTGTAATCTGTGTTGTTGTTGTTGCTGTCCAATTGGACCAATCAGCGGTCGAGAAAAAGAGCCAATCAGCGGTCGAGAAAAAGAACCAATCAGCGGCCGAACAATCAGCCAATCGAAATGTTTTCTGGACATGGATGGGTTACCTTTGGCTCCATTCTAAGCCACTGATTGGCTAATACGGTGCTCAAAGCCAGTTTCATGCATTATGCTCATAGAACTTATAGTCAAAATCTATACGTGTTGGACGAGTTTCTTCACTCACCGTATACACGTACCTCAATGAAATGCCCGCTCCAAACCTAGACCAAAAACACGTACTTGGTCTGTAGGCTGATTTCATTGGCTCTCTATTTTTACTATAGTGCTCATGCATTCTAACCTTGATGGGTTACCTAGAACTTATAGTCATCAACATAATCTATACGTGTTGGACGAGTCTTTTCACTCACCGTATACACGTACCTCAATGAAATGCCCCCTCCAAACCCAGACCAAAAACACGTACTTGGTCTGTAGGCTGATTTCATTGGCTCTCTATTTTTTACTATAGTGCTCTTGCATTCTAACATTGATGGGTTACATTTTGGCCCCATCCTACACCACTGATTTCAGTTTGACTGAATCTCCACATTGGGCATTGATGCATTAGGAATAAAACACACAAGACAGGGTTTTTTGGTGAGATCTCATTTTTTTTTCTCATACGCCGCCATTTTGGAGCCGCCATGTTGGATCCGCCATTTTGGAACCGCCATCTTGGATATGTCCCATAATGCACCGGGTCAAAATACTCGCTTTTGATTGGACGAGAGCCAATTTGACCCCGGCGCGCGCAAAGGTTTCCACCGCTCCGCGGTGGAAACCTTTACACTGCGCGCGCCGGGGTCAAAGGTCAGTTCCGGTCACCTTTAGCGACGTACACCAAACAGAAGCGAGTATTTAAATCCGTCACAGAGCTCTCGTCCAATCAGAAGCGAGTATTTTGACCCGGTGCATTATGGGACATATCCAAGATGGCGATTCCAAAATGGCGGATCCAACATGGCGGCTCCAAAA